>PNEQ01074140.1:57396-89202 GCA_003012365.1 Medauroidea extradentata
ATATATATATATATATATATATATATATATATATATATATATATATATATATATATATATATATATATATATATAGAAAGTGGAAATTAATAGACATTAGTATTTAAAAACGTGTACAGCGCCTATGGTGCTGAAAATGTTCACAAAGGAATGAATGGAAAGAAAGGTAGAAGGGCACAAATCACTATTCTTGGCCCAGGCGATGGAGAGCTTAGTTCCATCCCTTGATCCAGACTTACTGAAGAAACAGGGTCTCTGCAATTGTGTTTACAAACACTCATCAGAAGAAAAATGCAAGTATCAGAAAAACTTATACTGTTCTATACAGACTATAGGCGGAAAAAAGTAGTGGCAAAGCCATTGGGTTGTCTTGGATTCTGACATAACACATTAATTACTCCAATTAACATTGACGCGTGTCCAACACGCCCCCTTCCCTTAGCCTGTATGCCGCACTGCCGAATACTCTCGAGAAAACCACCCTCGCCACCCAGCGTCGTAAGAAGAGGGTGGGAAGAATGTGTGACAAGGTTTTGGCATATGTTGTGTTACTGTAGTGTAATTGTACATTTCAGTGTCTTTGTTTAATGCTTTCAGTGTTTGCTTATTCTGTATGTTTTTCACATGTAAGTAATTAACACAATTATAGCAGTGCCCTGGACGCACAGAAAATACATTTACATTACTACGTTTTCAAGTGTCTAATAATTGTTCCAATGTTTTTCAAAATGTATATTAATGTTTGTCGTTCATTTTCAATTGCCATTATTCAGTTGCATTAGCTATGCTATGTGTATTGTATCCTTACACTTGAACATGATGCAACAGGAACAATACTCCAAGATAAAGACATTTCAAAAATTACCAGTAAAGTTTTAATACGTTTTGCTATTTTTCCAGTGTCCGTTTTGTATTGTGTCTTATGTAATTTCGTTCAATTTAATGTGTTTGTATCGGAACTACTTTGCACCGTGCGAAGTCACACCCCTCCCCCACACGGGGCTGACTTGGTGACGTAGGACGCCATGTTTCAGTTAGTCGGAATTACACACACGGGGAAGCTAGACGTATTTTGTCTACCCGGGTCCTTCACCAGTTGTTGCACCAGACAGTTTTCAATAGTGTAAATCTTAAATACCGGAACAGTTTTTGTTGTTTTTGACTTGGGGCTCCTCATTCCCTGACGGCCGTCGCGTCCAGGGGCGTAAATTACTCATTAAGTGTACCACCAGTCCAGTGCTGTTTTTACCGCGTCAACTGCTGGAGAGATTTGTGCTCCAGGTCCGTTTAGCTGGCATTGGTATTTTTGCGAGTACAGTATTTTGTTAATGGTGAGTACATTTCAAAAAACAATTCACGTCTTTCATTTACGAGTAGTGTTCTTGGCTCACCCCGTCCCTAGTTACGCTTAGCGTAACTTTGAATGTGTTGTGGCGTGGGGACTGGCCCTATCAAGTCCACGAAGAACCTTCGTTTCAGGGTGCAACAATCCACTGGAACGTAGCCTGCCCGGTGGTCGTGGGCCTGTCGACCCTGGGATCATCATCAACGGGCGTTTCCTCCGCGGCTTCCGCAGTGTGCCCTTTCCCCACTATCCATCTCATCTCAGCTCTCCCTGCTAGCCGGTCCTACCCCGTAACTTTGTCACCCATATCCCGTCCGACTTACCTGCCGAGGCAATGTCATCATCATCTACACGACACCCCCCTAGCGCCCACGTCAAATCGCCCAACGTGGGCCACAACCTCGTCACGTCAAATTGGCGCCCAACGTGAGAGGGGAAGAATCTGCCCTCCCTCCAAGAGCGACGCCACCGCCTGTCGTCGCGACGTCATCGCAGAGACGCTGCCTCTCCCACGCCCCATCCTCTTACGCTGAGGGTCGAGTTTTCCGTGCCGGGTCGCCTGCTGCGTAGTTACATCACCTCGCACACAGGAATCGTGCGCGAAACCTGTGTGTATTTTCAAACTGTTTTTCCTTTGGGTTGACTGACTGTAAACAACCACTTTCCTAGCAGGACCATGTTCCACATCACTGCCTGCCAAACGTAAACAATACGGGGCACGAGTTACCGCTGCAACACCACCATTTCATCCGCGACTACCACGCTGGTCCCGTTTACGACGCGTTCGTAAACGCGCGAACAGATGTGTACCGCGGGTACAGTGCAAATGTCCTACAGACATTACCAGAACCTGCCACGAACTTTACATTTAAAACAGAGATCAAAATATAACCACAACAAGATTTTATCCTGCCAAAAATACCAGACTGTGATAGTATTTTGTGTCTTGGTTCAGGGCCTACAACAGTGTTGTGTGGTATGTGCACCCGCCAATATCACGGGAGCTGCGTGACCTCGGGAGAACTTGCCAACATACGCTCCGGCAAAGCAGGCTGTTTACAGTGTGCCCTGCCTGTTGCAGTGATGGGCGATCCGAGTCTCGACATTAAGGCTCCTGTACTACCATGCCAACAGCCGTTTTGTGTCAGGCCTGAAGAGGATGTGGTGTGTCACCAAACCGCCCACCCGAAATGCCTGCCCATGCCATAGTGTCTAGCTGTCACGGGATGCTACTACACATGCATCCTATGCTCCCAGCAGAGGGCCTTGCAATCGCAGGGTACTGCAACTGTCAACCAACCAGTAACCTCTGTTACACCGCCTAGGCACCACACCACTGTCCTACCTGCAACCATCGTCAACATGACCCAGTACCTACAGGCACCACAACAGTATACGCAACCACCAGTTACGCCGTTTGTGCCTCAGTCGGAACCATTCAAGATGACGCCTACCTACACCGAACCGCAGACCTCGGCACGTTTCCAGGTGCTGCCAACCTTCGCTGTGCTCGACCGTGAGGACCTCAAGGAATTCATCAGGAACTGTACCTTACGACTACAGTGCTATAGCGTTGGCATAGCCGAGTGGCCGCAGTGCGTCTGTGACCAATTACAAGGTAAGGCGAGTGCATGGTGGCGAGAAGTGCGACATTATTGAATAACGTGGCAACAGTTTGAGTCGGCTTTTACTAGAAAATTCACAGACGCTTACCCTCCATTGCAGGTACAGAGTAAGTTAACACTTGAAGCTCAACGTGAAGGTGAGTCGCTCACTACTTTACTAACCTGAAAGGTATACACAGTGCAGCGTTTCCAACCCACCATGCCAGAGAGTGAAGTGTTACTTGTGGCTGCCAAAATTGCACTCCCACACTTCCAATGGGCACTTTTCCCCCTAGTCACTAGCGGACTAGATGGGTTCCGTAAGGCTGCTGCCATCCTTGAACAAAAACCAACCACCCACAATGTCTTCACCAGTTGCCCGGTCATACCAGCCAACCTCACGTGACACTGATCATCGACACCACCAACAACACAGTGGGCCAGTGGAAAAGAAGTTTTCTCAGAGTGCTCCGACGCCTCGAGAAGTCCACGAAGTTCCACATAGTGACAGCCGAGCTCCGGTAGACTACAGCTAGCCGCCACGAACCCCATGTTATTTCTGCCCTGGAGGACAGACACACCATTGGCATAAGGATCGTTCACGCCGACTTGTGGGACATCGTAGCTCTCCACGAAACAAAAGCCCAAGTGCGGGAACAGAGTAAGTGGGGCACAGAAGCTGGACATTTCTGTTGTACCGGTACCGAACAATACCAACCTGACACCACAACAAGTTCTTCTCAATAGCCTAACCAGTTCACAGTGCCAGTCATTAAAATTCCCATACATGTCAACAATATTCCCTGCCTAGCTTTGATTGATACTACTGCATCTCACAATTTTTGTCACCCTTGTTTCATTAAAAAACAGTGTTATTAGGCCATGCAACCAAACCATCCAACTTGCAGTAACCAATCAGGAGTGCCAACCCTCCAGTATAGCAGACATTACAGTTACAATACGCCAGTTCGAAACTGTGACTTCAGCGATCGTGTCAAGTGAGTTGCGCGAAGCAGTGATACTTGGCTTACCATGGCTCACTGAACAAACCACTATTGTGAAGCCCACAGCCCGACGAATTCACTTTGGTCTAACCGAGCGGCGTACTGCTCACGCGCTGCAACCATCTGCACCAAGTTCTGTCCCATCAGTCCAGCTGGCAGACGTAGACGGCGTGACGCCACAGTTCAAGAAAGTTTTCCAACGCCTGTTAGACGAGCGAAGTGATGTATGTACCACAAGTGACCGTCTTCGTCGCACCACTGTTGCTGAACATGCCACTGAGCTCGAGCAAGATCGACTTACGAGTCACCCCGCAGCTATTTACCACACCAAGCACGTTTCATCAAAGAACAGGTACGAGAGATGCTACACGACGGCATCATCGAGCCATCCAACAGAAAATATAATTATGCTATAACTTTGGCCCTAAAGAAGGACGGGACTTGGTGTTTCTGCGTTGATTTTCGTTCCCAGAATTCCTGCACTAAATCAGCTGCACCATCATACATCTATGTCAGAGATGCCCTGGCTACTTTAGGCAGTGCAAAAGTTGTGTCCACGCACGACCTTCGGAGAGGGCCCGCGAGACCCGCTGACCGCTACAAGACGGCATTCCCCACTCCCGATGGAGGCAGCTACCAGTTCTGTGCCATGCCATTTGGACTGAAGAGTGCTCCGGCCACGTTCCAGAATATGATGGTGCACATTCACTCTGGCCTATATTGACGATGTGGTAGTCTGGTCGGACTCCTGGGAGGAACATCTGCACCACTGGTGCTCAAGCGCCAAGCCGTGAACGGACTCACAGCTTCAGTACCTAAGTGTCACCTGGGCAAAACTTCTGTCAACTTCCTGGGCCATGTGATCGACGCCGAAGGCAACCACCCTAGCCCCGAGCACCTCTGTCTTATCCGGGACTATTATACGCCCCGCACAAGGAAGCAGTTGAGAAAGTTCTTCGGGCTCATTAACTGGCTACTTGAGTATGTGAAGGGTTTGCCATCATGACAGCACCTTTGACAACCCTACTATCGCCACAGAAACCCTACAAATGGTCGACAGAAGCAGAAACTTTTCAATAAATTAAAAGACGTTTTAGCAAATGCTCCACCCTGGCCAAGTATGATGTCAGCAAACCACTCATCTTTCAAACCAACGCTAGTCAAGAAGGCTTGGGCGTGGTACTGTACCAGTTGGACGACAATGACCGACACTACAATGTGAACGAGAGGGAGTACCTAAGCAGTCATCTGGGCTGTGAAACGGTTATCGTCCCTACCTGGATTACAGGCGCTTCATCCTGTACACGGACAACCGGTACCTGACCTGGCTCAACACCATGCGGAAGGCCCGCAGCAAGCTTGCCTGGTGGTCACTACTACTCCAGGCCTATGATTTCAGTGTCGAGCACGTTCCAGGAAAGGCCAACCAACTCCCAGATGCTCTGTCAAGGTCGCCCTGCCCAGATGTCATCAACGTGGAGGAGGCCGAATAGGAGGACATTTTGCCTCCGACACACTCAACCGACGACAATAGTCAGCCTTAACCAGATTGAGGTTAGCAGTGACCAACCTTCACACCATCTCTATGATTGAGTGGCCTGCGCACAGGCGCAATGTCCAGTCGCCCAGAAGTATCGAGAGTGCTGCAGTGCTTGGGTGCTTGAGCGATGGAAAGTGTGGTTGACAGCCGCATGGTGTCTTGCTCACCGAAAACTCGTGACCAGTGGACTGAATGTTCCAGCCAGCGTACCTGCTGATGTCCTGTGCTACGCCCACGACGGAACCGTAGCAGGTAACCCAAGTGCCAAACAGACTCTGAGGAACATCCACGCTGTCTTCTACTGGTCAGGAATAGTGCGAGACGTGCGGATGTACGTCAGGAAGTGTGTAGCGTGCAACTGCTTCAAGTCGCGCCGGACTGTGTTCAACAACAACAGCCTCGAGTGCTCACTGAGCCATTTGAGACTGTTGCACTGGACCTTATGGGGCCCTATCCCAGAGCCGCCAACAGCAAGAGGTTCGTACTGGTAGTGACGAACCTGTTCTCCAGCTGGATGGAGGTCTACGCCATTTCTAGTGCACAAGCACCTGCAATAATCAAAGTCCTCAACACTGAGTTGTTCCCCCGATGGGGTTACCCGAAGCACCTGCTTACAGGCAATGGGAAATAGTTTACGGGCCGGAAATGGCGCGACACATATACTAAGTGGGGAGTGAGTCACTGGAAAACTGCTATCTACAACCAGCATGTGAATCACCCCGAGAGGCGCAATCAAGATCTCAAGACCCAGCTGCGTCTCCGGGTTGGGGAGAATAATCGGAGCTGGTCAGAACAACTGCCAGCTGCCCTCTTCACGCTGCACCGCCGAGTGAACACAGCCACAGGGAAGTCTCCTGCCACCGTTCTCCTGGGACATAATATCCATTTACTGGGTGAGTTTCAGTGCCCCCACCCAAGAAGTCCCGAAACACAGGCTAACAGCGACGAGTGGCATGCAGCTGAGAGTCGTTAAGTGCGCGAACACCAGCGTCAGTACATTCGACAGTGGCTGCCGAACTCCATGAGACCACCGAAAAACCTTCCACAAAGGTCAGGAAGTGTATGTGCATGCACATCCTCAGTCAGCAGCCAAGGCCAACTTCTGCGCCGGATTTGCGGCAAAATGGACTACGCCGCACACCGTAGTACGCCACATCGGCCACTCTACGTACTTGGTCCGCATCAGCTAACGCCGACGTGTTGTCGTCCACAGGGATGACATTCGGCTGGCTGACGGTGAGGATGACATCGTCCTGACAGATGCACCAACGCCTTCGCCGGGAGATGATCCCGCATGTGAATCAGATGCGTCACCCACAAACGAGATTGAAGGGGTAGCCTTGAGGGGTCTGCTCAGCACATCAACACCGGGCATCTTCAGGCCCCGGTCGCTTGAAGCTGACCGACCAACCTGTGAGCCTCCTCCCTCTCAAAAACCGATGCAACTTTCACCTCTGCCACAGCCATCAACAGCTGCACCAGCTGAGCGTGCCACAGTGTCAGATTCAGCAGTCACCCATAGGTGATACCAATCACATGACACAAGGTCCTATTGTGGAGATGAAATCCGCTGAGGAACTGACCCCAAGAAGAAAGTGAAGCGCAACCCGATACACCGCTTGCGCTGTAGGGAAGAGCGTCCTCACCACCCTTCTTCGGTTTCCCGCTGGACACCTGGAGCCAGTCGCCGACTCAGGATGCCGAACGAGCCAGGTGTCCATTCACCTTATCTCTTGTGCATCCTGGGCCCACTCAGCAAGGGCATGACCAGCCCTTCCAGATTGTCACTGGCAGAGGTAATGACAGCAGCAACGACAAGAGAGAGGTTTTGCTCCGCCACACCACTCGACGACATGCACCATGACGTTCCTGCATAGCCTGCAACGACGTCCCAAAGTACCAACGTCCAGGTGATGGTGGCACATCTAAGTCAACAGAGCACCGCAGTATGCAGAGGCAAGGACGCCAACATTTCCGCCCCCGCTGTCACCAGTGTTGTCAGCACTTGTGCAGATGGCCTGCAAGACGACTCGCAGTGCGCAGACGGTCTCCGTGCGGGGAGGGCACTTGACACGTGTCCAAACACGCCCCCTTCCCTTAGCCCGTCTGCCGCACCGCCGAATACTCCCGAGAAAACTCCCCTCACCTCCCAGCGCCGAGAGATAGGGGTGGGAAGAATGTGTGACAAGGTTTTGGCGTATGTTGTGTTTCTGTGGTGTAATTGTAAATTTAAGTGTTTTTGTTTAATGGTTTCAGTGTTTGCTTGTTTTTCACAAGTCAGTAATTAACAGAATTACAACAGTGTCCTGGACGCACAGAAAATACATTTACATTACTAAGTTTTCAAGTGTCTAATAATTGTTCCAATGTTTTTCAAAATGTATATTATTATTTGTCGTTCATTTTCAATTGCCATTTTTCAGTTGCATTAGCTATGCTATGTGTATTGTATCCTTCCGCTTGAACATGATGCAACAGGAACAATACTCCAAGATAAGACATTTCAAAATTTACCAGTAATGTTTTAATATGTTTTGCTAATTTTTCAGTGTCCGTTTTGTATTGTGTCTTATGTAATTTCGTCCAATTTATTGTGTTTGTATCGGAACTACTTTGCACCGCACGAAGTCATCCCCACTCGCAGGGCTGCCTTGGCGACGTAGGACACCATGTTCAGTTAGTCGAAATTAGACGCACGGGGAAGCTAGACGTATTTTGTCTACCTGGGTCCTTCACCAGTTTTTGCACCAGCCATTGTTAGTTTTCAATAGTGTAAATCTTAACTACCAGAACCTTGACCCGGGGCTCCTCATCCCCTGCCGGTCATCGCGTCCAGGGGCGTAAATTACTCAGTCCCCGAATATCCGTTGTTTGAGGGTGCAACAATCCACTGGTACATAGCCTGCCACGTGGTCGTAGGCCTGTCGACCCTGGGATCATCAACGGGGGTTTCCTCCGCGGCTTCCGCCGTGTGCCATTTCCCCACTATCCATCTCACCTCGGCTCTCCCTGCTAGCCGGTCCACTCCTTTAACATTGTCACCCATATACCGTCTGACTCACCTACCGAGCCAGTGTCATCATCTACACTTTCGCTTCCTAGCGCACACGTCAACATACATTACCTTCTAGTAAACACAGCGTACATCTACAGCAAAAAATTTTTCTCAATTTCGGATATTTTATTTATATGTAAACTGATTGCAGGCATACAATAAACTCTTCATTAGTACAACTTTTAATGCACTAATATTTATACCATCACGTTCATTATTTAAAATATGCAGTTTATAATATTCAGCCCACAACAGTTCAGGTGATGTTGCAGGCATTTTAAAACACACAGTTTATTCTGAGATGCATTGCATATATATAATCCACACAAACATGCACCTTAAAATTTCACTCAGTGTCAGCTAACAAAATTAAATTTCCACAATATTTAATAACTTTACAATTACAATGGTAAGATAAACTAATAAAACCAACACGTCTAAGTACGATGTATGATTATTGTTAGTAACTTCACAGAAGACAATAGTTAAAAAATATAGTAACATAATAACATATTATTTTTACAAATGATATCAAATGTGCTGAATTTACAGTGAACAACCCATGCAAACTACTAATAACAGACTAACAAGCATAGGCCTGGTACTCACAGCTCCTCCCGCTGCCGTTGGGACAGATTCGTCATTTTCATGTTCTTATACTGCCCAGGACGAGAATTAACACAAATCCTTTTTACATCCGCATAACCTACAACCAGAAACATGCAAGTATACATAGAAACCAATCCACATCCATCACATATTTTCAGGTCATGCAAAATATGGTAGAATCAATTGTAGAGTTTGGGAAATACAAATCTCCTTTTGTTAAATAGAGTTAGAACTATACAAGAATTTATTTTCCTCCCTTGACAGCAAAATTTATTTTCAAAAATACCAAAAATAAATCAGAAAACCATTACTATCATAACATTTCAGCAAATTATATACAGATGTACTTTAGTACCATTCCAGTGTTACGTGTGTGACTTTCAGAGTACATTTTCTGGGTTTGTGTATTATTATTTTTTAATTTAAAACTGTTGTTTCTTCATTCAAAGTACGAGTTACGAACACTTTGAACCTTTATTAATAAAACTGAATGCTTGAAACAGAGTCAACTGATTTCTAAGTAGTTATATTAGGTTGTTACTATTTTGTTATGTGTGTGACTCAAGAGATTTTGATATAAGTTACATTTTTATCAATGTTTCAGTTTTTCTGTGAATTTTTTAGTAGTAGAAATAAAGCAAAATGATACTCAAGTAGTACAAAAAATGGACTAACATACACCCTAATGAGAAAAACTTGGCTTTCATAGGACAGTCGCAATAAAATAATCAATTGATGTTGTGTGTGTGACCAACATATGTCATTCAATGACTTGGTAGCAATAAATATACAAATAATCGGTCATAAACATTTCACAAGAAGTAACAACACTTTAAAAAACAGTAAATTTAAATCCCTTCCCTGACTTCTAACACAATAAAAACAATTGGTAAGTTTCCCAACCAAATTAATATTTGCGTACTTGGTGGAAGGAAACATTAGACTTCTGAAAATAAATATGAATGATTAGTTAACGACATTTAAATCAACTTCGATAATGAGATTTAGTGTTAAACTTAATAACATCAATGTGTAAAACGTGTTTTATTTGTTTTTTTATTTATTTAACTACGACATTTACAATCTTAACAAAAGTGATATGAAAATAATAAAATATAAAATAAAAATTAAAATACATGGCATGTGTCACACATGTGACATTATTTGTTACGTGTGATGATTTATTTAATTTTATTAAATAAATAGTTAACTAATCATAATTGTATTTTAGCATTACCATCTTTACGTGGAACTTGCTTTGAAAATAAACTCTCAATTTGTTATTATTTATAAGTACTTTTGTTATAAACATTTTTATACTTTTTTGTCACAGATGTGACACTGTATTTACACTACTTTGGTTTATACGTTACAATTAGCACACTTTCAAAATTTACATTTCACAAACATTATATCATGACAGTAGTGGGGTAATGTTACTGACTAATAAGTATTAAATTCATATTCAATGGTACTCAGCCAAGTTTGAAGGCTTTCGAAGCAAGGGCATGTGCAAGTCGTTATTATAATAGTATCAAACCTTTAACACATTTTAAAAAAAATAACAACTTTGATAATAAATAACAAATTAATCACTGATACTAAAAAACATGACCTTTTAGCTACAATTTAAATACAGAATCATTGAGATTTAATGTTTTTTAATTATTACCCACTCAGGACCACTCTTCCTGAAACAACCCATTTATAGAATTTTCTACTCAACCAGTTCTTTCCAGAATTGAGTATTAACTGTACATTTCAATTTATAGAGGTAAAAGTTTGACTTATTGCTTTATATCATTTTTTCTGATGTACTGAAGAATGGCAGAAATATTAATTTTTATTGTAAACTGGCTAAAAGAAAATATTCACATTTGTGTGTAAGGAAAGAAAAATTATTTGTGCTTTTTATTAATTGAGTCATTAAGATACAAAACACAGTAAGTCCGACAAATATTTTCTTTTTTCATGAATGGAGAAAAACTCTCACACTTTTCCTGCAAGAGTTAATAATATAAACTATTCTTGTAAAATTTTGCTAATAGAAGAGCATATTGTTACTAGGTACGTTTGGAAATAGAGGTCTTTGATAAAAGAAAGAAAATAAATAAAGTTAATCTAGTTTATTTAAAACCATTTAACAAAAAAATTTACGTCTATAATGATTAATCACATTAGATGCCAAAACAAATAACTACTATTTACATACAGGTTATAAAATCTAAATAATAAATCTATATAAGTTCTCTATACAGTACATGGAAAGTCTTTCTAATCATTCAAAACGGTGGACACAATGAACAAGCACCGATGAACCTTTAGTGGCCCAGAAACACCTTCCCACTACTTGCCGCAATCCAACTCGCCGGACACCCTCGAACACTTGTCGCAAACCAATACTTCTCGCCACTCATCACTATCACTTTACTCGCACCAGGTACCTGCTAGCCAAAAACTTTCTTGCCTCTGCCCCAACTCTCTTTTATATACTCACTCTTAACATCTCGAATTCTCTCAGCAAGTCTTTGATCTCAAACCTCCTGGAAATGTGTCACACCAAGGTCAAGCACAACCCCGCAAGATAGAGAATGAACAGGAATACTCTACACCACGATATCTCCTCCTGTTACCCGATATTGGGTGCAGGTGGTCGCCACCTCACATGGGCGAGACAATATACGCCGAACCTCTTTGTTATTGCCGCTGCTATATCAGCTTACACTGCTCTCCGATTATCGCAAAGTGCAGGTGCTTATCGTGGCATCACTCAAGGTAACACAATCCACAAGGTTTTTTGGCGCTGCCGTCACTGTATTGCATTACACCGCTCAGCCAGATAGTCGCGTTTCGCAACACTGCCCTTTCCTTAAGTCTGTTCATCCCAAGCAGACAGAACATACTCTGGTCCATCATAGAGAGCTAGTCTGTCAATATGCACGACCTTGGGTTTTCTTGTCCAAGAGCCCTTGCGAACAATCCGGAAGACAACATCACTTATCTTCTTGACAATCTGGTAAGAGCCTTCCCAGCATTTCTGTAGTTTCGGACAGTATCCTTTCCGTCGCTGTGGATTATACAGCCACACCAGCTGCCATTCTTGAAATGTCTCTTCAGGTCCCCTCCAATCATAACTCATTTTCATTCGGTTGCTGTTTACTCATGGACTGTGCCCAATTTGCGACACAGTTCATCAGCATACACCATCGGTGAAGCAGGCTATTCTTCTTCTGCTGGCTTCCCAAACAGTAGATCACTTGGAAGGCGAAGCTATCGCCCTAACAGCATCTTCGAAGGTGTTACCCCTATGGCTTCATGGGCAGCTGATCGATATGCAAGGAGACTACATAAATGGACAGATACTGTTCTAAGGCACGGTTCAGCCGCTCGACTATCCCACCCGACTGAGGATGCAAAGGAGTAGTCAGTGTCCTCTTCATTCCCACAATTTTGGTCACTTACTGAAATGACTTGGCTTCAAAGTTGCGGCCCTGGTCGGAGTGATTTCGAGTGGCACTCCAAACCTTGAGAATACATGCTCCATTAAAGAATCGGCCACAGTGCTAGTCTCTTAGTTAGGTATTGGTATGACTTCAGGCCAATTGGTGAAGTAGTCTGGCACAACCAATAGGTACCGATTCTTCCTCTCAGTCACTGGCTAGGGACCCAAAATATCTACTGCCATCCTCTCGGACGGGGCTCCAACAATGTACTTCTGAAGATGACCATGTCCTCTAATTCTTTGTCCCTTTCTTGCTGTACAAGCATCACATGTTCGGCACCACCTTTCAACATTATCCTTGCAATGTACCCAATAGTATCTCAATCTAACATTGCTGAGCGTCTTATTAATTCCAAAATATCCTTCAGCTGCTGAACTATAAAGTTCCTTCAGCACCTTGGGAACTCTAATTTCTGCGAGTACCAGTTGTAGACGTGTTTCTTTGCCATCTGCACTTTCCCAGTTCTGGTACAGGACACAATTTCTCAGAGATAGAGAGTCTCATTGTGCCCAGTAAGTCTTAGTTGTAGTACTTTGATCAGATAACTCGGCCCACTCTGGGCGCTGGCCTTTTCCCTTTCATTCTAGTGTTGGTCCAAGAGCAGGGTCCTTTCTCTAATCTTCGCCAATCTTTTCATCACTCCAGGGAGAAGATTCATTGCCAGTTGTGAACTCTTGGATTCTTGTTCTCCCTTCTTGGCGATCACAATGAAAGCACATTGACTCACATGGCCTCCTGGACAATGCATCAGCATTGGTGTGGAAGCAACCAGGTTTGTGCTGTATTTCAAAATCATACTCTTGAAGGTGCTACATCCACCTAGCTATCTGTCCTGGGTTTTTGAAGTTCTGCATATTTTGAAGTAGCTGTGTGAAATCCTAGTGGCAAGAGGACCATAAAAAAATTTTAAAGCATTGAACATAACAGGTTTTGTTTCATGATCCATACCATAGTGTTCTGCAACAGTATTGATAGTAGTCAATGATTCCTGGAAAACAGGCAGGATAATAATGATTGTTGTAATATAACAAATAAATGTTGAAAGGAGTTTTAGACTGACTATTTTGGAAACATAATATACTTGATATTTAACAATGCTTAGTATACACACTGGTACGTGACAAAAATCAAAGTACAACAGCCATAATATTTAACCGTTTGAGAACATCTCTGGTTACACAATCACGTACACTAGCCACAAACACTGTCAAACGAGAATATTTTTCTGAGGTTGACATAACAAAACTGCTACACTTGACTATAGTCAAATATACAAAATATTGCTTAATTGCGACATGCTACTGTCTATCCCATGTAAGAATTCCCTCTTTTGACAGCCGACGCTACCACTATTTTTAACACGTGCCAGACACGTGGCAACCATTTAAAACAAGAGGACGTGACCATATGACTTGATGCAGTAGTGGCAGCCCTGATAAACAAATTGGTTAACTTCCGTCGCCGACAATGAAAGTAGTGTGTATTATGTACGTGAAAAATAAGTACACATTTTGGAGGAAATGTAATGCTTCGTATCCAGCATTAATTGGTTAACTATTTTATTATATTCAACTTATAAGTAATTTATACACAACCGCACCAGTCTGCCTGTAACGAAAACAAAACAAAGCATGGCCATTTGCGAGTGTCAAAAATTACAGCATTTATGTGTTTTTGAGATTCTTTTAATGTGTTACTTTATTATTCTGTGCGTTTATTTAATATATTGTAAAGTGGGGATTATAAAACCCAGCCTGTAATCGCCAATGGAATATTACGACGTCCAGCAACCAAAACAAAGAGCGGCCATTTGCATTGCGAGTGTTTGAACTTCTCGTGTGTTCGTGTACATTTGAGATTCTTATAAGATGTTATTTTAATATTTCGTGCATTTATGTAATTGTAATATATTGCAGTGCAGGGATTAAAATACCCGGCTTGTAATCGCCAACGACAAAGTGTTTCAGAAAACAGGAACTTAAGTTGGCATGTCTACAAAAACAGTCGCTAAATAAGAAGTAGGTAATCCATCCAGAGAAAAGTGCTACATTAAATAAAAAAATTTTACCTAACTTTTATTTTAACAGAATTTGTGGGTAAACACTTACGGTTCTTGTAGTCTTATACATTATGTAAACAGGCTTTTTCAAGATACTGACTCAATAAATTCTCTTTGTACAAAAAAGGTCCATATTTAACGTTTTTTTTATCAAGTAAATGGTAAATATCAAGCCCACGTACGATTTTGTGCCTGTCAGCTGCAAAAACGTAGGTCTACATACGTATTACCAGAAGAAAAGGTAAGAAATAATAATAACAACAATAATAATAATTGCTTAATAATATGTGGTAATCAACAAAATGAATTAGGCCTAAAACTGATGTGGGCAATTAGGCCTACCCATGTTTGTTTATTACTTACGCTTTTTATTGATCTATTATTTCCATTTTGGTTTTGAGAGCACACATTTTTGCTGTATAGTCTACAATCAATATGTTAAGTTTTTTTTTTTTAGTCACATGACTATGATAACACTAATATTTCAAAGGTACACCCTGCCACGAAAGGTAAGTTTTTTTGACAGTCCACTACCTGAAACTTTAACTAGGCCTATATGGCTTTATGATCTGATAGTGCAGAGCCAAACTGAAGGCAACTTGAAAAATATTTGTAATAATGCTTGCATGAATTATTTTAATAATTATTTTAGTTTAAATATGTTTGCTTGCACTATCATAAGCTCTTGCAACTTCAGTTTGTTGCAACCAAATAAGCTACTATTATTTAATCTATTTAGATATCAAGTAGAAAACGTAAGTTGCCCATACATGTTTATTTTTGGTAATGCCAAGAAATGTTACAATTTTGATAACATATACAAAAAATGTTAAATTTTGAATGATTATATTAAGTTAACATCTGTACAGTAGACTATCCATTACTGTAACATGAAATAATTTAATTAACATTGCCCAGCTAACCCTAGTATGATTAATGTGCAGCTAGTATTGAAAATAAATTATTGGTCTGAGATCTAAAAAATAATCTAAACAAAATCACAAACAACACACTTTGGATGTTATTGCAATCATAACATACCTTAACTGTTGACATGTTTTGGTTGACAGCTGGAAAGCACAAGGTGGTAGACGTAATGTTTTTGTTTACATTGTCCTACTTTTTTATGATCTGTCAAATAATGGAATTCTTATACGGTATGGACAGTACTTTAGTCAAACACAGAAATAAATTACTGTAAATACTAGATACATGGTTTCTCGTTTGGAATTAACCAAAAATAAACTATTTACAAAGAAACCCAATTTTTACACTATTTTGGGATAGTTAAAAAATTTTATCCCGCAGTGAAGAGTTAGTGAAGTTTGTAACAGCACCAATTTAATGGTATATAATATGTATTGAACATAACATATGTTACAATGCAGACAAAACCAGTCCAGTTTTATTATGTCCAATGGTCTTCGTGGCATCTGGAAACTTACCGAACATCACACCATAAGTTCAAGAGCAAATAATGGATTTAGGAACTGTAGGAAATGCTTTGCGTGTAACGTATAATGTCCAACATGATGGAAGCAATATAGATCCTATGCGAGTTGTGTGAATTGCAAGCAGTGTTTCTGTTTGAGAAGCTTAGGACTTTATATATAAATGTAAATATTAATTGGGTACTCAAATGTTGGCTAAACTGATTTTACTACTTTCATGGCAGAAGTGCATAACTATTAACAGACTTTAATGTTAACATGTGCATAACTGAATGGTGGTGTGCAGAAAGAGACCATCCCAAATTTGATAAAGAAGAGTGAGTGAGTGATTTTGGTAAGTGCCTAACATCGAGGTCTTCAGCACTGGTGAGGGGTGACACGAGCGAGTATGGAGCAGCGCCAGAATGAAAGGGCGGGGAAAATGGGAGGTCCCCGAGAAAACATGCCAACCAACTAGCACGATTTCCACGAGCAAAAAACCAGGAACAGACCCTGCTTGGAATCAAACCCAGATTGTCTTGCTGGGAGGCAAATGGTCACCATTCGACCTCCTTGATAAAGTAGAACATGAAATATTGTTACTAAAATATTTTTTTCTTATTCTGTTAATTAAGAATTATATTCTTATTTTCAAATACCCTGTCTCTGTATGACTTTGTATGATGTCTTCTGCATAACACAAATCAATTGTAAAAGCTTCAAAGGCGGATGGATACCAACATGATGGATGCTTAAACGTGCATTCTACATTGTCAATGTCTAGTTTTTATATTTGCACCAGATATTTTTTTTATTATTTGAGACAAATTGTGACTAAATTTTGCTCTTATGAAATTTTTTAACTCTCATAGTTTTAGTGTTGACACACTAAACTGAAAAAAATTGCAGTGAATAACGACCTTGTAGGCTATAATGTATCCTATACAAAAACAAAACAATTAAAAACTGTGTTTCTAAAAAATTCTTGAATTTTTTTTTTTTTTTCCAATTTTAATTTTAAATGCCAGGAAATGTTTTCCAGTACAAAAATATTAATTTTTTTTGTTTTTATACAGGAGACATAACCTACAACACTATTATTCTCTGTAAATTTTTTTAGTGCCTTACATAAAACAGTAAAATGCAAATTTTAGTATTTATCATGCCATTACACAAAAACCATGTGATTAAAAAAAAATTTAATAGGAAAAAATTTGGGCACAACTTGTGTCTAAAATATAAAATAACATCTGATACAAATATAATAATAATATGTTAAAAATTGTTTTATACCACACCCTTAATCCTGCACTGCAGCATGTTTGAAATTGTTAAATGTGTTCCCAATATGTTTATCGAAAAAATAAACACACATTCCACAAGAATGTTGAACTAAGTAGCAGTCTTTCAACATACAACTTGAATAGGTGATCACCTAAATCTGATTACTAAGCACAAGGTCACAACATAGCATCACTCAAATATTTTGTCTTGCTACAGAAATTACAAAACAGAACAACAATTTTGTACATGTCTACCTACTGAAACAAAATTACATAACCATTCAAAAGGTAAATTAAAAATAATAATCCTAAACTGCAGTAAATATATTAATAGACAACCAAAAAATACTAAAATTTGAAACCACTGCACCATTGCAATGTCAAGTTGTACCCCTCCTATAGCAAGAAACAAGTAGCTTTATCTTCATGTATATAAAATTACAATATATTATTCAGAGCAGAACGCTTTCAATTCAAGCACATCCACTACTTAAAAAATACATTTTCATATATACATTTCATATGTGAATGACAACTGTAGAACCATGACCTACAAAGATAGTCAAGTGAGGTGAAAACACTTGTGACAGAAGACACCAACAAACTATGACCCAAATAGATAATATTTGCAATAGGAACTTACTTGTCGGAATATTCTCATGTCAACTTAATTCACTGCTACGGCAATAAAGTATGATAGTGAAACCATATAGCCTATTGTTTGATTGGTCCGTAAATACCTATAAGTACTTAATCAGAGTGCAATATGTAGATAAAAATGAATTAGCAACACACTGTGGAATAAAGTGTTATAACAAACAGTATCTACCAGTTGCCTATTCAACTGCAGAAATAAATACACCAGTCTGAAAACACTACCAACAAAAAATTATAAATGGGAAACTAATATTCTGATACTAGGCCTACATTTCAAAAATAACTTTGCAGTGGCTTCCCTAATAACTGGCCAAAGTTTTAGCTATACAAATAGTACCTGTAATTAAAAAGGTATTTTTTATGTTAGTGAACAATTTGATAGCTTTGATGTACAGTTAGAAATTAGTTGCTTAATATTTTTTTTAATTTAAAATAAACAGACATCGATTCCTAAACAAACTAGCCATGTCAAGAATGAATAATTGTCACGTAAAATTTGTGTCGCTGTACACTATTTCAGTATTTACCTAATCACTACCTGGTAGTGACTGTACTATTTTCATGTTTGACTCAGGTGAATCAACACTGTTTTCTTTCTGCTCACTTGTATTTAAGGCAAAAAGTGTAAAATTGATGCTTAACAACAAAATTTGCTAAATCATTACACATTTTCAGAATGCCAAGTAGAAATTAAGTTTTCCTCCTAGGCAATGTGAATATGCTTCATTTTCTTTTCGTTCTTGTGGTGAAAAAAGAGCACTGTATTTGTAAACACCCATTAATTCAAAAGTTCTCAAAGCATCAAATTAAAATCCACAAACATTTCCAACTTATATATGTATATATAAAAAAAACTTTTATTAAAAATTTTGAAAAGCTTCCCTGCTGTGTGTTTAACAACTTGCATTGCTTTAAAGACTTCCATGCACAATAGAAATCAAGCAGCAACTGTCACCAGCTACTAAACAACTCAACTAGGCTATGTACTTTTTAAAATTTACTCATACATGACAGCTGCTAAAGATGTATTTCACATTCACAATAACTTCCTGATAGTTGGCAGCCAATGAGAAAACTTCCCTGCTGAGTTGGTTCTGAATCTCAGGATAGAGTAAACGTACAACAGGTACTTAAACTACATGTAATCTCACTGCACTATGTTTCTTAATTTATAATATAATGTGTCACAGACACTTGACCATGTGAATCATGCCCTTGCTTTGTATCACACCAGTCAAACACCACGTGGATTGAGAATGCCTTAGGATCGAAAAATTAGTACTATCATAGTATGATGTACCTTAGATATGTATTATCAAAACAAGTAAGCTTAATGCTTAGTGAAAAATTGAAATGTACAAACAACCATGACTAATATTAACTATAGCCTACAAAGAATTTGGTAGGCCTACTCAATAAAACTTACCCACCACAAACACTTCTTAATACAAAATATATAAACAACATTGTGTGAAACTGTCAAAACTGTACCATGCTTAGTACTTACTGACTTGGTTATGCTGTAACAAAATTTATTAAATGAATTATAAAATTATATTAAGAATTTTGCACTAAAATATCTAATTCCCAACTGATTAAATCTAAGAAACTCTTTCAACAAGACATTTTCGGGTAACAGTAATACTGTGAACACATTTTCCCTCCATCCTGCAATCTAAAGATGGAAATAACAGCTGTAATCATGACAGTATATTATGGCTGAGCCCTATATGATTAGATGTACATAAAATGTACTAACTTCAGGTCACATGCTTTACATTGCAAAACTGTGGCTTCGAAAAAGCGGCAGTAACGTCGGGCACAGGAACAACTGAATAAGGTGATGGAAAACTGACACATGTAAAAATCTTTCAACAGCAGGGAAATGCAAACTTGCTTGCAATGATGTCATAGTTAATAAAGGTACATGAGATAAGGGTAATAAATAAAAAATTACTGTAATGCTACAAGCAAAGAATGATCATTAGGACTTTTATTCTTGTCTCACTGGTTGCTAGAGCTCATAATTTAAAATCAAAGGAAGTATGGGAAGAAGAAAGTGAGGTAGAAAGGAGGCAGGTAGGGTGGGTGAATCATGCATTCCAGAGAGTCTGGAATGCGAGGAATGTAGGATCAATACTTGGTGCCACCTGAAATAGTGTGACTGGGTGGGTTGGCCAGCCCGCCTTCTCCCCTAAATGATATGAACTGCTGCCCCCACATCTCCCCTTGTTTAACTTTACTGTCCAGCCTAGTACTGCCCTCCACAATAGAGATTATCTACAAGAAGTCCAAATATTCTATATATATCTACAAGGGAACACAATATATAATCTCATGATAAATAAAAACTTAGTAGTTAGTACTTAAATGCAACAAACAAAATGTAAACTTTTAAAATACTTCTTTTAAAAAACTGGGTACTCATGAACATAATGTATAAACAACATATTTACAAAATAGCAAAAATATACTTTTGCACAAACAGTAAGGCAACTGTTTAAATCAGGGTAAATTTGACTCTGCAGGATAACGCTGCCCCACTCAAAATGTGTGTTTTTATGTTGCTTAGTGACAAAATGTCATTTTTCACTTGGTGGATCAAAATGTAATTCTTTAAACACACACTGCTCTAGTTATCTATTCCTTAGTCAAACATGAAAACTGATTATATTGAGTGAAACAAAGATATCCTACAGAATCAAAGAAACCATAGTTCACTGCAACAGTTATTAAACGCCAATTACAAAAAGAATCTCAATACACGAAAAAAAAAAACCATGTGACTTAATGAGGGCCATTTATTAAATGTAAAAATTAACGTACTGTACTACTGTAGACACACGCCATTGCAATATTGTCATCCCTGAATTTTCTGGGGAGACACATTACAATGGCGTATGTCCACATTAGTACAGTATGTTATTCTGTCCCATTACAACAAATATTCAAAGGCATTGCGAAAATTAACATTTCTGCAAAACTTAATACAGTGTTTGGAAAAAAATAGGTCCCAACACAAACGTACTTAGAATGCATACGAATCAAAATATTTTTTTGGTAATGTTACAAAAACATAAAAATTGTACAGCAAAAATACAGTAGGCATAGCATCAAAAAACGTAACTATAGCAAAATGTTGAGATTTAAATTGTGTACAAGATGAAATATGCTCAGTATTTCTACTGAAAAAATTTTCAGAATACTTAGCCGGCCTTATTGTACACATTACACTACTGCTGCTGGGACTCATTACTTCATTTTCATGTCTTCAATTTTAATATGAACTCATTATTTATTTTTATTTAACTTATGAAATAAAATATTTTAAGACTTAGAATATGTACCTGAAATTGAAAATAATATATCCTAAAAACTGCACAGAGTTAAAAAATTCTGTCCCCATTATAAGAGCCATAATGTTAACACATGTTTTTAAAAGCCAATACAGAAAAATTACAAAACAACCTAGACAATGATATTAGCCAACTTTATGAGCAAACATTACCTCAGAATGAACCTTTGTTCAGCATTATCTCTTCTGCCACAATTAAGTGTGCAATATTTTGGGGTCTATTGTTCTTCAGAAATACATCACACGAGAAAAATTTTTGTTCAGAAAGTTGGTAAAACATATTGTCCAAGTTTGCTTTGCAACAAGTGTAGACACGGCGCCACTATCAGTACGTAATGCCGTGCACAGCATCGCAGGAACTTTATAATTGACAACAAGTGTGTGAATCTGCGCACCTACAGGACCTTAACCTTACCATCGGCATCAGTGGTGATACACGTGCACAGGACTACCTGATGTTACTAACACAACACAACTGCCATAAATGCTCTCGTCAAAATGGTTCGTGGAATTTAATTTAAATATAAAATATCAATGACATGAAAAGATTCTCAGCGATGCGACAATATTTATGAATTTTGTTAAGACAATGCGCAAATCCAATAAGTGAACATTTCAAATACCTACACCGCTCAGGGCGTGACAGACTCGTCCAGGCTAACTCTTGCGTAGGAGCATTAAAGACTCTTCATTACAGGTTTAAATATGGGTGTGGAAATAAAGAGATTGACGTAGAAAGCACCACAGTTAAAGGAAGATTCAGCCATTATAATTGAAATGCAAATATGATGTGCTTACTGGCCGAGGTATTACTACAAAGATTAGCATAACGTTATCGAGACTGTTGCCAGCACTTGGCTGTTTTGGTCCTGCGATGCGAAGTGCTGCGCGGCTGGCTCCCTGTGGTCTTCTGCTACTTCAGATGACACATAGCGAAGGAAAGGAAACTGCTTGAGGTGTCTTCCCTTAAGCGAAACCCGGCTCACTCGAGGCCTCGACGTAATAAAGGTCATTGGCCTCCGTGGTAGCTCGTGGTAGTACACACCTCAATACAGATTAATTAATACTACAAATACTGTCCAGGCACTCTTCCGGCCACAACATCCTCGCGCCGCGTCTTCGGCCTACCAGTTAACGCCTGTATCAACTCTTTGACGCCGGACTTTAGACGAAAAATTAAATTATCTAAGCGGAGCAGTCACATCGACACTCTTCCTAAAAATAGACGCGTATTCCCCTAGCTAAAAACTCGCATCTCCTTAAGAATGTGGAACATAAATTTAAAATTTTGGCCACAACAAAACACTGCTGTTGGTGTAACTAACTCTCAGAAATCCTCCTAGGGTGCTTTCTAGAATCCAAAGTGGCTTCAGTGAATTAATCCATTCAACTAAAATAAAATTAAAAATAAAAATAATTACTGTAAACACATAAAATTGTGAAAATTACTAAAACGAACTTAACCCTCAAAAATTCAAATTGTAGTCAGACTGGAAACATTAAAATAATAGTAAAATTAATTAATTAACCATCAATAACAATAATAGCAATAACCTTAATACTATTAAAACATAAACAACACTCAATTTTACATGTAAACAACTTAGTATTGCAGGGGTTAAAAAATTAGCAATTAAAAAAAAACCAAAGCTTCGGTCCAAATGTTACAGCTTTCCCCTGATTTTTTCAAACTGACTTTGAGAAACCTACTATTTTAAACTCATGTTATTAGTGCTGATTATGTACAATGCCCGGTTTAAATGTCTGTCTCTCTCTCTCTCTCAAACCCACCAGTCACTCCTTACCCGCTCCCAAGTGTCCTCCACAGCATGATGTCACTCCTTTAATTTCTCTCAACATCCTCTCAACAGTGGAGCCAATAAATTCTCAGATAAACTCTAAATGTATTATTTACATTAAAGGATCTTCCTGGAATCCTGTGTTCAGGAAGGACTTACTATACTATAATTGTGTGTGATTCCTATTATTATATTTTCAATTCATGTAAAGAACTACATTCTTTATTGTCAGTGATTTTTAGCAGTGTGGCTCTAGGCTTAGGTATACAAGGCAACTGCCCAGAATCCCATGCTGACAGTAACACGAGCTTTTTCATTAAATAAACAGCCAAAATTATACTATGTGTAATAAGGAAATATAAAATTATGATTATTATTAACTTGAATGTTTGCAAAAATTAAATTGTTGAAAGCAGAGCATGGGGGTGTAATGGTAACATGCTGGACTGTAAATTTGGGAGGACTGGTTCTCGGCTCCGGCTATCCTGATTTCGGTTTTCCATGGTTTCCTGGAATTTCTCCAGGTGAATTCCAAGATTGCTTTGAAAAAATTGAAGATTGAGAGCAGTCATATGATGCACAAGTCAAAGTAGGTGTTTTGCAAGCAGCATTCATATGCAAAAAAAAATTATATTGTTGGATTTTGGCTTATTTTTATAGCAAAATTGGTGACATTTTGGATGCAAAAATTTGAAAAAATATATAAATTATTATTATAGAAAAAAAAATAAAAATTATGATGCATTTGTAACAATTCTATGTAGGGATTTTTTTTAATATAGTTAATTTGCTTTACAAAAAAAATTTTTGAAAGCAGCAGTGTAAAACAATGGGAAAAAGGGAGGGGGGGGGGCGAGAAGAGAATTATGTGTCTCAAACCTGCCTCTTTCTCTTTCCACACTTTCCATTTTTCCACACATTTATATTTCAGAAAGAGATTGGTTTATTTGCAGTAGGAGAAAATGTATGGACGACATACAGAGTCACACCCATACCACCCTTAGTTTTAAATAGCATTACAATGCAAAAGAGGAAGTGTCTTAAGTAATTTCCCCTTCTCCTACTCCAAAACAACCGTAGGTACAACCCTGTCATCGGTGCTGAAAAATTCAAACCACTTTGGCCCCCCTCCCTGAGTCAAAAAATTTATATGGTTGATTTAGACACACCAGTTACAGTACTTGTCAGTTAACATTGTATTTTAAACCACAGAACTATTTTACACACATCGCGACACTGTAAAAAATTTTACACGCCTGTCCTCAGTTGTACCACGTAACGCGGGTCTCCACAGTATGTGCTGGAGCGACTCGCACGGCCAAATTAAGCAGTAACTGATCCCCTCCACTTTTCCTATCGCTAGCCATATGACAGATGTGATCGACCCACCACACCACAACCTGGGGTCTGCGCAAGTTCCCATGTACCTAGCCGGATTATACTGTGACATTGCAGAATTGGCACACGCCTATATACACTAACACATTCACTCTTTATTATATACAGTAGAACCTCAATACAAACCCTGTTAATACAAAGTCCTCATTAATACAAAGTGATTTTTATTCCCAAATTGACAAATTTCATATCACAGAGTTTAACTCCTTATTGGGATCAACGGAATGAAATTAATAAGTAACAAAAAAAAAAATCCCCTTGGAATGGGACAAGGAATGAAATAATTACTTTCATGTTTAATAAAAATAATGTTTGTGGATTAAACCATGCAATATAAAGTTCTCAAGTAAAAGGAAGTCAGAGTGGTGAAAAGACTATTTGATTTGCAGGGATAAATAGTGACCAAAATTTTAGGAACTTTTTAAGGTTTTATTGAACACCTGTTAATACAAACATTATTACAAACAGCCACAATTTTGGTCCCTTCAGGTTTGTATTAAAGAGGTTTGACAGTAATAATTTCACTTGCAACTGAGCAACCACCCAGTGGCAAACTATAACAGCATCCTCAATCATTTACCAAACTCCTAAATTTTCGAAGCCCCTTCCCCTACAACTCCTCAGAAAGTAAATTCCACTCCCTCACCAACCTTCTACTCAGCATAGACTGCCAACCCCGTTCTGTTCTGCTCATCATCCAACTTTTCTCAATATTATTCCTTCTTCCTTGATACTCTGCCTAAACAGGTGGCCTAACTTACCCCATCCTCCCTCTCAGGTCACTTTAAACATCATGATCACCTTTCCACTCTTCATCATTCCTTTAACTTAGCGTGTTCAGCAACTCCAACATCATTGATGGCCAGAAGTTCCCTTCTTCCATGGCAGCCAGTCTTCTTGTCTTTTCTATTTATCCTTAATGCACCTTGCTGCCGTTTCTTTGCCTTCTCCAGCTCTCACACCTCCAATTCCACATACTGTTGCTGCTGCATACATTGGCAGTACCACTGTAATATATTGTTGTTGTCACAACATTATCTCTTATATGTACACACACACACAGAGCATTCGTTGTACCAAATATTTTAAACCCTACACATAGGATCTTTAATATTTCTATTTTTATACTTTGCAGGTATGTTTTAGACATAGGAGGCATTGGCAATTCCATAGAGACTGCCGTACAGTATCCATAACAACTGCTAATTAAATATTGGTAATTTTTGCACATAGCAGATAGTCGTGGCAACGACAATATGCCTTTTCCTTCACACTGCACTATTAACTTCCTTCAGTACCCTTCTCAGCATTTCTAAAGCTCACATCTTTCTTGAAACCATTCTTTCAAGGCTACCTACTTTCTCCACCTTAAGTTACCCAGCAACAATATCCCTAGGTACTTGTATTCTGACACTATCTCCTGCCATTTGCATCAATATACATCCATACTAACTTCTATCTCGTTAACCCAAGAATCTTTGTCTTTCTCACATTTATTTTAATTTTGTTCTTTTCAGTCTGCAATATTACCCACCTGCCCCTAAACTCACGTTGTTTGCCATTATGATTAACAAGTGGAACAGTATGCTTCCCTGTTGCACCCCTGATGTAACCTCTCCCTTTTATAATAAGGGATGATCCACTTTTACACTCTGTCATCGTCCCTTACGGATGTCTCTAATCCATCTCATTGCAAACTTGTCTGCCATCTATTCATCAACATGCTGTGTGGTAGCTTATTACACATGTTCTTTACATCAATGAAGAAAGAATCCACCTGCACCCTTCATCAACGGCCTGTACTAGGACCAGAGGTGCCAAACATTTACTAAAGCTTTCAGTAGTAATTACATAAAAAATCAGTAGTTTCCAAAAATTTTCAGTAGTAATTTATAAAATCACCCACATTGTCATTTACAATATTTAACCTAAAATATATACATTATATAGTACGCTGCATAGTTTTTAAGTATTTACACTTACCTCATGCTAACACAGAGTATAATCCAGACATATTCATCATTGCTGCATTTTACACATTTTCTTTTGAATACACAAGTTTTTATTAGAAAAATTTACCCCAGCATAAACATGTGTTTCTCTTGAAATATGAACATTTTAAATTAACGTTATAAGTCTTCATAGAATATAATTCACATAAATGAACTTGCACAGTAATATGTAACATTATAGGCAAAGGCATATATACTGGTATAAAAAAAACACTTCCCAGTTTTTGCATTACTACTTCTGAAGCATATTGAGTGTTGCCTTCTTTGCTTTGATAAGCATGTCACTAGAGAACTTCTGTTCGAAGCAAGCTTTACCACTCATCATGTGTACCTTCTGGATAACCAAAGATTTTAATAATTTGGCACCCATTGTTGAACTGAATTCTGTCTTATTTTTTCTTACAATACTGAATATTCGCTCACATGAAGCATTGCTATGAGGTATAGACAAAATTGCCAACATTACTTTAGGAAGGACTTTGAACTTATATCCATCAGCATTCCTTAGATATTTAATCATATGCCATTCAACATCCATCCTGTCACATACCATGATTTCATTTGGTAGATCTTCACATTAGTACCTTGTGAATTTTACTTCTAGATCAGATCCATCTTGCTCATCTATGAAAAATAAATGCTTAGAACAAGAATATTGCACAGACTTGTACGAAACTTTATAACACTTTCTTATGTCTGTTAGCATGAAATACAGTTTCATTCTGTAGTGGAAATTTTGTCAGTATGTATTTGCATGCTGATTCAAAATATCTCCTCATGCTTGTGTAGAAAGCTACCAACTTTTCATCCCTTAAAGCAACATCATTTTCACCAATGTACACTCTTGTTTGTGCACCAATAACTAGACCACTGTTCTCTTTCTGCAGTTTCCTATCCCAGTATCTAACATCCAAAATGCTTTTGGCATTACCCGCCCCACCCCCCTTAAGGGTGTTTAAGTGCGATAAAGTAATAATTTTATATTTAAATGAAATAGTGTTAGCTTTGTAGACTGTAATTGTGAGTGCAGTTCCCTTTTACAAAACAATTTTAGCTTGCGTAGTTTTCTCATAACTGTGCATCAAAGTCCAAATCTGCATGTTCTGCTGCCATGCAAATAGTGAAAAACGACTGACTTACGTACGTGAAATAACGTGCTATGGGATACGTAATAAAACGTTTGAAAAAATCCCGCGAACTATTTTTGTATTTTAAAAAAATCTGTACTTTCGCAATTTTTTTTAATATTCAAAATATTTCGCTGTGGGATTTATATGTTCTATTGCATAACTCAAAGGATGTAATTTCACAGTGAACTACAGTAGGCCTATTTTGTTTAAGTAGGTCAGTTGGTTTTCACTATTTGCAAGGCAGCGTAACAAGCCAATTTTTACTGACACCCCATTATAAGAAAACTATAAAATAGTTTCATAAATATAGTCTACAAAACTAACAATACCTATTTCATAAAAATATTAAATTATGACTATCTGACTTGAACAACCTTAAAATCCACCACTACCCCATTACGTCACTACAATTTAATCCTTACATTACACTTTTCTACCTTCCACTTCCATAATACAGTAGTCACCTTCCTAAGAGGTTCCTGGTTTTGGACCAGATTCATAATTCTAATAATCCTGCTATTCAAATACCAAAAAGTAGACTACTGAGTCTGCAGCAGTATCATGTAAGAACATAACATTATTAAATTCAATAAACCCTGAATAAGTTAATTGTTTAAAATTTTTACTCGAATTCTACATCCCAACACTACAGCAATAACCACTTAAGCCTAAACAGAACACTTATAGAACACCTACAGTGCGAGGAGGTGACTGTGGACAGGTAGGGTGACTGTCTTTAGGACATAATTTTTTAAGAATTTCATTTTCTTCTTGCAATTGGGCCTCAGCCCTGTGGCAAGGATTTGCTTAACCTACCTCTTCTCCATTTTCCGACCCCATCAACCTTTTCCTAAACTCCCTCGCTCCCGTCATCTTAACCACATCTCTCGCCAACTCATTCCAATCCCTTTACCATTCTCACCATCATAGCATTTTTTCCTCTCTCTGTCCTCTTCCCCACCCTCTGTATCTTCCACTCATGATCACCCCTTCTCCTGAATATACCTCTCTGTATTTTGTCACCCAGTATGCCCGCCCACCCATCCACCCGCTCACCTCAAACATCCTTACCAGCCGCTCCACTCTCCTCCTCTCCTGCAGTGTGCCCCGCCCTAATCCTCTCACCATTACTGATGGTCTGAAATCCTCTTCTCGCTCCCCCTGTGACCACTTATTTGTGACCCACCTAACAGCCCTTCTCTGCATCTTCATCTCTACCACTTCCCTTCCCACATACGGGTCCCAGACTGCCGCCACATACTCCAAATGGACCTCATCATTGTATTTTATCCCTTTTCTTTCACTTTCTTGTCTGTGCCCCTTAACACCCTTCCCAACAGGGCCAGCGCTCTTCTCCCTTTACATTTAACACACTTCACTTGCTTGCCCCATCTTAAGTAGTCCTGAAGAATAACTCCCAAATATTTATATCTGTTCGCCTCTCCAATCTCCTGTCTTCCCCATCTATATTTCTCTCTGACTACCTCTCTTTTCAGCGTAAATCTCAATATTTTAGTTTTATTTATGTTAATTTTCGTCTCATTTTTCTTCATCCACTGTTCCAATTAATTTATGTCCTCCTGAAGATCCCCACCCTCTCCAATCACCTTGTACAATACACAGTTGTCTGCAAAAAGACGAACCCTACAATTCATGTTTGTCCCCAAATCCCCCATCATAATTAAAAGGAGGAGGGGTCCTAGAACACTACCCTGTGGAACCCCTGATGTTACCCTTCCTTCCTCTGAGAGTGTGTATCCTACTCTTACTCTCTGGGTTCCATGTTTGTCAACTGCGAGTAAATAATGAAATTTCATGTGAATATTTGCTATAAGTAAAGGTACGTCAAAATCGCAAATTGCGATACATGCAAAATATATGCGACATTTTGAGTTATTTGCGAAAATCTGCTAAATTACGACTTATTTGCGAAAATCTGCTAAATTACGACTTATTTACGAAAAACCCCTAACTTTTGATATGCTTCAAAGACGTGTGCATAATTGGGACATACCATAATCATTCACTATTTAATTTAAATTAAAGAAAATTATTGCAGAAATTACTATAAACATGCATTTATATAACAATTACATGTTAATACTGCGGTTAAGTAAACTAAAATAAACACGCCATGTTAACATATATCCGTGCACATTTTTCGATGTTCACTATTTACAACATGGTGGCATTCAGTTTCAACGGGTCGCGAAATAACTTTGTGAACTGTGTAAAGGGAAGTGTAGCAAAACTATCATTTCGCCTCTTCCGCTTCCATAAATACTTCTTTTTATTCTCTGTCTTTCTCTCAAAGTTACAATTACAAGCATTCACAAAGCAGCATCTGTTTCACTCTACTTGTTTATGTTTGCCGCGTACTCACGCTACCTGTAAAAAGTGTAGATGCCGAGAGGTTTTTCAGCGACTATAACCTTGTACTTTCAGACAGAAGAACAGTGCTGAAAGAAGAATGCTAGGAAACCTGTTCAATGCTAAAATTTAATCAGCGAACCATTTTATTTATAAAGAAAATGTTGTCTTATATCTTGCACGTTTGATAAGTTTTGTAAGTATGTTGTTTTGATAGAAAACTAACTTTTCGTATATTTTCTAACTATTTCACTAAATATGCTACAAAATTCTACTAAGCTCTTTTCAAAATACTACAATATGATACAAAATAATTTTCAAATTGCTATTTTCACGTGCCTCTAACTAAAGGTTTATTGAATTTATCACAATATATATTTACTCTCTTCATGGCTACCATAAATGTGAAACATACTTAATAAAATGTCCTAAGTAGCCTCGCTTATGGTTTATGTGAGTATTGTACCATCACAAGTGTCAACTAGGCCTACAACTATTGATCTATAATGTTGGTAGCACATAACCACCAGTAGCAGTAAAAACAACTCACTAACTTTAATGAACTCAATTCAAAGTCTTTTCACTAAACAGCGAATGGCTCGAAGGACACCACGTTTACAAATTCACCCTTCCTGTCAAGTTTGGGAACATCTGACAAGAGTATAAACAACGATTCAGACCGTAGTGAAAAAATCGTATCAAATACAAATTTATGCAAAGTAATGACTCCAGCTTAATTTTAAGTGTAATACCAACGGGTTCCACTTATTTCCAGTTCACTATCACAATCTTTTTATACTATAATATCAATTTTACGGCCATTTTGAGCTACTAAACAGACGGTCACCACAATTTATCAATAACATGATATTCGACAACATTAAAATAAACATTTACAAGAATATTCATTCCTTACCAGAAACAGAAAAAATCGCCACAATCTGTAAAACACTAATTAATCACAAACACTTTCCATTTGTACAAATTCTGACAACCCCAACCAAAACTTACACAACCCACAACCGTCAACCACTTGCATTTAAACAGATGACAACCACGAACGCCAGAATCCCTGAAATCTCAGAATCAAATCTCAAAGAACATCTTGGATCAAAAAATTTTCAAATAATTTATTAAGTGACAGTGCCCAAAACATTTGTATCTGTTGTCTATCGAAATTACATTACACGAACTTTGAAAAGTAATAAATTTGAAGTAATGAAATATATATGAAAAAAATACTTGCAGTTGTATTTAGTATAGTATAGTTTATGGCATCCAGCAGATATTTTTGTTCAAAAAATTGAAGAATGAAATTTCGTGATTTATTAACAACACGCAACCAATTTACTTTATCGTTAATTTAGGCTACTAACATTATGGCGAGTATACAATCAGCGCAAAAACCACCTATTTTATTACGTAAACTCCTATTTTTATGGCTTCAGCATGAGTAAGGTTATTTCTACTACAGGTTAGAAAGATCAATGTTAAAGGTTTGGCACAGGGAAAATTTCTGCCGCTAGGTGCGCTGCATTCGCATGTGGGGACACATTAACATTGCGGTATATGGGAGAAACACATATATTTGTTTATAAAATATTGTACTTAAATTATTTTACGTTATATGTTTATCGGTTTTAAATTATAACC
>PNEQ01074141.1:0-53723 GCA_003012365.1 Medauroidea extradentata
AAAAAAAAAAAAAAAAAAAAAAAAAAAAAAAAAAAAAAAAAAAAAAAAAAAAAAACTTGTTCTAATAACATGGTACTTTATATCTGATTTCCAAAAAAGAGTCATAAGTTGTATTTATTTTATTTTAAAGTGTGATAAATTCAGCAAATGCAGAATATTATTTTAAACATCTTAAATAGTAGCCTCTGCACATTTGCTTCAAATTAACACCAACCAAAATTGTTAAGTAAAAGTTTTTTTCGGCGAAACGTAAATCTCTTTGTATGCATTTTATTCTAAACTGGGAATTTTGGGTTGTTTCGCTTTTGAACTTCGCCATCGTTATATATTTAGTTCTCTTAGAAGTAATATTTTCCAGTTTGTACACAATTTAACACATACAATGATTTTCCGTTATCACACATTGTCTACCTTGCTCACCAACCACGTTCCAGAGTGTTTACAATAATATTTTTAAGGGAACTGCTAAATTTGTACCAACGAAACCCATTAGTGAAACGACATCATGTTTCAGGCGATGGACGTATGATACTCTCAATGCGTCAATAATTCGACGGAAAAAATTTAACTCTGCGGGAGACATATTTAAAGCGGAAAACGTCATTTGAATTTCCAGGATATTTCAGGATATTTATAGACAGAAAGAATGACCAACAAAGATAAATCGTAGAAAACAATATTTTTGTTGAGTGACCTAAGAATCATTCTTTAGCATGATCTCATGTACCAGGATAGGTTCAAATAGTTTTCGGCATTATAAATTGCTCATTGTCACCTAGGTAAAATAATATTTTGTTGAGTAATTCGCAGTAACTGTTTACTTGTAATGCCTTTCCATTTTACTTTTCTTACGTTTGGAATTTCCTGCAGCTGCTTAATACTGCTCTGCGCCGAAAAACTCATAATGGTACGATTATACCAAACACTGCCCAACTCTTACACAACACCTTATTAGTAATTATCCATAAATAAAATATTTTTCGGTTACATAATTTTCGTTCACGAGAAACTAGCTGTTTTGACTAGTTTCGCAACTTACCCTAAAAAAGTAAGAAAACGATATGAATAAAACTATTAAGGTTTACAGTAAACATATTAAGCTATAGAAGGACACCTTTGAGTTTCAAACAATAATTGTTTGTGTTAAAACTATTCTTTGATGTGCCTAAATTTTTGCGTATCTTTGAACACCAGAAAGAAAAAGAAATGTATATATTTTTTTACGTGAAATACTCGTGTACGTAAACTATAGAACCAAAAAATATATTGTTTATGGAAAAATACTATTTACGTAATGTGTAAAAGTTGTACAGTGTGTGGTACAGTTGTAAAATTAAGAATTGTTTGGTGCAGACAACCCGTAACACCATCCCGCACCGTACAATATGGAACAGGCTTTTTCACGTTGGTTAAAGTGACTTAATAAAAAAATATGAAAAACTGACTAACCGCTACCAACTGAACGTTGATACAAAATCAAGACTGCCGCTTTAAAAGGGCGTGGTATATAATTCAACGCTAAAAGCATTAATCTATAGCTCTAGATTTCTTGAAGCCAATTTCCGAAAATGAAACAATAGCAATCCTAGACAATTTGTTTCCAGTGTTACGAACTTCTGAGGCACAATCTTTGTCGCCGGAACCTCGTGCATTTAACTGCGGCGCTAGAGATCACACGCAACGAATTAATAATTATGGATAAATATTTACTCATAAAGTTGGCAAATACCAATATCTAGGATTGTCATTGAGTATTTTATCCATGTCGGTTTCGGAAAAGGCTTATAAATCAATTGACGTTTTCAGCGATAATTAACCTACTACGCACTCTTTTAGTGTAGTTACTCAATGATAATGGAAACACTATAGCCTATGTCAGTTTACCGCATAAAAATTTTACGCAAAACGAGTGCGTGTCCTTAGCTCCTTTGTCTTTGCCTGAAACGACGAAATGTTCTAAGTAATCAGTGCCTTTTACGACTGCAGTCTGGTTAGGTACCCGCGTGTAGGTACAGGGCGTCTTTATAACATGTTTGATAGAAAAATCACCTAAGGTGCCTTAAGTTTTATTAATAGTGTTAAAGAAATTTTGTAATCCTGACCAATTCTATTTTTTAGTATCGTTTCTTATGCATATTATGAGAGGGTTAAAGCCGCATGTCTGGTAATTTCGCAATGATTTCGAGCGTATTTTCTTAAAAGCAACATAATATGTATGGTGAATAATCGCTCAATTGGTTTTACATTTAGATTTTATTATTTTAAAACCGACATACATTTGTACATTTTATGACTACAAAAAGTCTTCAATTTATTAAAAGTATTCTGTAATTTTTTTGGGTTCTTGGTTAAAAAAAAACTTCCGCGAATGGCTTTAAAATAGGGAAAAAGTAAGTTTAAGATTTCAAACAATTTATACTAAAAGTTCAAATTTCTAGTTTATCACGCATAGTAGTAATTCAATAGAGCCACCCCTTAATGACATGTTGAGATAATCTTGGACGGGAAATCTGCTCGTCGTGTAGGCGCCCTGCACGTGCAGACAATAGGCTGTATACGTGAGTAGAATGTAAACTATAACGTACGCTCGCTGACAGGCCCTGTTCGTCTACCTATGTCGCCATGCGATAAACCGAGCTTCAGCTAACGATATTTCATTAGGAAACTGCTCTTAAGTACACGACTAATGCCTGTTAAGGGAACGGACTTATGGGTGAAGTAGAGACGAATTTCTTGATTTATAAATTTTTATCGTATAATTTGGTTGGTTTTATTTATAAAAATTTATATTCGGTAGAAGTAAAATATATTTTTAAAGAATTTATTACGCGATAAGAAATTGTATTATGGTTCTGTTATGGCATCTGAAACCGTTCAAAGCGTCTGTTTAGTATTCTTATCTGGACGTTTCTAAACTGTTGAATGCATGCAGGCAATACGTCTGTACTAACTGTAAAAAACACAGATTCTTACAATTGAATCAAGAATTTGCAAAACGAACCAAGTCCAAGTGAGTAGATTGTTGGGAAACAATAAATAACTTATCCTTGTGGATCTAAGTGCTGTGAAACAGGTTATAAAAAATGGTAAACTTGAAATTATAGTGTGTGTGGAATAATATGAAACATAATTGTCATAGAAAAAATTTTGTCTTTTATTGTTTGGAAATTAATAATGTTATAGGACTTGGTACCTTTTAAAAAAAAGGTAACGTTCTTTCTAACAATGGCGCGTAAAACATAATGTCTTGAGTATATATTGGTGCAATGTTGGCGTATTCTAGTGAAAAACTAATAATAAGATACATAGAAACATATTTTGCAAACACAACACCACCCAATACCTTTAACCCATAATGCAGTGTTGTGTATTACACTATCAGAGAAAGCACAATGTATTTGGTGTAGATTATTAGAACCTTAGTATACGCTAGTGAAGAAACTACTTAACCACATGGAAACTGATTCTTCAACAATAATCACGTAAATCATAAACAAAATAATGTGCCATTGGCACATTCATGAACTAGCCCGTTTAACATATTTCTTGTATAGGACTTCTTTTGTAGTTGACAGCCAAGATAATGCTTTGGAGTGTCGGAATCCCATGTAACCTGAATTTGCTGGAAAATTTGACTTGGTCCCTTTTGAAAATTTCCCGATTCAATTACATTTGATTCCTAACACTTCATATATTCGTGTTGACAGCTGTCCTTTACCGCTGACGTGGAATTCATTTTTTTCAGCTAGTATTTGTAAATCAGTGAGTACAGAGCATTTACTTGCGTTTTTTTACTTTGACATTTGGCATTGTTTCCGGTTTTATTCCCTTTTTTTTTGGAATCTATACAGTATGTTTGGTGACTGGTTGAAGAAATTTTGGTAAGCACTTACATCTAGGTATGTAGCGCTGATGAGGGGAGACACGATGTAAGTATGGAGCAGCACCGGAATGGCCTCCGAGAAAAAAAAAACGTAAATCCGAACACGCTGCTCGCAGGAATCGCGGTTGGCGCAGTATCTAGAGCACTCGCCTGCAATCAAGGAGATCCGGGTTCGATACCCGACGGGAATGGTCACATTTGGGAATCGTGCCGGAAGATGCCGCTGGTTGGCGGTTTCTTTCGGGAATCTTCCGTTTCCCGCGCTTCTATATTCCGGTCTTGTACCATACATCACGTCACCATTCACCGGTGCTAAGGTTCTACATAAGTTCTGACCAAAATATCTTCATTCCTCACGCTGCATGCAGTTCGAGCGCCTACCTGGCGGTCACCTTAAGAGCGTCCACGAGTGAAACATTTATAATTGTATATTTGTACAAAATAATGTCAGTTTTGTATAAGTTAATAGTGAATATATATTCATTTCATGATAACAATTTTACATGCATATTGTTCCCATATGACGTGTCAAGTACAAAATTTGCATCTTACGCCTGCACACACCCAACGAAAACCAAACGAATTGCTTAAATGAAATAATGTACTCTACTCGCTTAAACATAAAATATTTAAATTTTTTATTTAATGAACATTAATGAATATCAAATAAATATCATATTAAAAAATCTAAACAATAAAAGAAGAAGTTTACTTATGTTTACATAACTTTAAGCATGTAACCTGTGACATTCGGTTTCAGTGTAAATTACTTCATTTCTTTAAATTTGTTTCCTTTGGGTCTATGCCGTTATAATGATAGGGCCCAGTTTCACCAACCTCTGTTTCAATCGCCACTTTGAATGATTATATTTTACGGTTTTTTGATAATCTATAACAAAAAATGTTAAATATGCGATTACACCACAAATTCTGTTTACCTCCCGCTTAAGTACAGACAATGCGGTTCAGCTATTAATTTATAATTACTCCGCAATCTATATGGCCAATTTTTGTATATTCACAATTTGCCCGGCTGATTGCAACATAATTATTAATTACCAGCTCAACCGTCATGTCTGTACTGTAGCGAAAAGTAAACAGAATTTTTGGTATAGTTGCAGATTTGAGATTTTTCTTTTCAGAATAAAAAAAAATAATATTAAATGTGACGACTAAGGGGATTAACAGACGATTTAACATGTACAATGTTACGTTAATCATCTAAAATAAATGTAAAATGCTTAGTAGAATATTTGTGAAACCCATCCTAGACCTACGCATGGTAAAAATGCTCCAGTGAATAATGTAGTCATTATTATTAACTTCGAATCTGACTATTTCGTACAAATATAAAATTACGAAATTGTCATAACATAATGCTTGGTAGCTTGTCAGCCGTGTTTTTCATTACTCGAAAACTGCTAGACGTGTTCCCAAAATATTTGTCGATTAAAACAACACCCTTTTCATACACTGCAACACGTTTCGAAAACACGTCGCTCATGTTAAATCATGTTTTGTGCCTCTTTTAAAACAGCAATAAACTTTTATTTTAGTCTGGTGTGCCTGGGAAAACGTTAGCTTAATTTGTAAAACTGAATGAATAAATCCTGCATACTACGAATAAAATTTTTAATTCGTGTTGTATCTTTCCATAGGGTAAAGAATACGACGAAAATACTGCGTAAATATTAAGTGCTCATCGCATAACAGTGTTACTATTAACAACGACTGGGCCATTTTAGCTTATGTCGCTTTAGGTAAGAAGCTCTCTTGAGGGTGGTTGACATTAAAATAATGATTTCTTACCTAAACGGAATTTTGTTTGTTCTGCGAACATAAAACCATCAACATTTCCCTGGCACTGAGAATTTCTGCTTTAGTAGTTTTAACGTACGATAACACCAATTTACAAATATTTCTTTTTATGTAGATGTAAAAATCTCATTCCCAAATGTGCATTAATTCACACTTAGTAAATATGTTTGAAATAAAAATTCTATATTAAAATATTAAACGTCTCCATTGCGTGTTTTATATAATTGCTGGCATTCCATGAATTGTTACTTCAGTGCAAATTACTTAATTTCAGTATATCAGATGCTGTTGTTAGTTGTATGTACCTATGATTTGTAAATTGTGGCTATGACATTCCGTTACGCAAAATAAGTTTTCATTTGAGAAACATTATGTTACAGTTTTCGTTACACCGCTGTGAGCACTGAACTTACAATTTTACTGTTGGAAAATCTGTGGACGTTTACTGTACGTATATTGAGTCGTTTTATATCGAAATGCGTACTAAAGTTTGCATGTGCAAGTATAAGCTGGTTTATTCGGCTACGTTTGAGTTCTTAGAAATTGAATTTCCAGAATGCATAACGTTACTTATGTATAAGACAGCACTTTACTAAAATGTATTTTCTATTCGTAGACCAGTGCATTGAGAAAACGTCTAATATTTTAGCTTAAAAACATTCGTACACATTCTAACAATATTAAAGGGGTCGCGGTGGCCGAATGGTCAGACCATTCGCCTACCACAAGGTGATCGGGGTTCGACTCCCAGCTGGGTCGGTCCCCGGATTTTCGCAGGTGGGAATCGTGCCGGACGATGCCGTTGGTCGACTGGTTTTCTCGGGTATCTCCAATTTGCCCCGCTCCTTCACTCCGACGCTGCTCCATACTCACCTCATGTCACCCCTCGCCAGCGTTAAAGAACTCGGTGTTAAAGAGTTATTGGACCGTAACTTTCTGTTTACGTTTGGGGCACGGGAGCGGGGATGGCGACAAGTCGAACATAACACGTCCACCAAACACTTCATCGCCTCTAGGCGCGAAGGACTAAACTAGCGGGCAGTGTTTCCGTAGAATGTGTTTTTCAATGGAACTTCAAGAGATGACCCAGTTGTTTTATTTGTAGAAAGTTTGTAGTAAAGTCCAATGCAAGGTTTCTATGGATTGGTATTACGATCCATGTTATTTCCGCTACAGCAACGCTAAGAAATCATTTTTTTAGCACTTTTGAGGAGCTTGGAAATCCCGTTTTTAATAATCGAACGGCATTTTTTAAATCATAGGGACACAGTTTGAAGTGTGTCTTGTTTTTGTAGATAAACGCATTGGAAACATTTGTAACATTTACACAAGAAAAAATGCTTCCCCTACCACCCTACAACATGGCTCACGCGTCCGGTCCACTAACACTTAGCCTCTAACCAATATCTCTCACTCATTGAATAATATTGAAATCCGCACTGGCGAGCTCCTTGATGGATACCAAAGTCCATAATATTAATATTCTTCATTTTAAGCAGCACGTTCCTTACAAATACTTTAACTACATTTTGTGCCCAACATGTCACCGATAATAATTGTCTTCTTCAGAGTTATAAAATGTATCCTTCACTATCTTTGTCAATTTTAAACGGACAACCATAAAATAAGTTGGGGTGTTGGAGGGAACATGATTCCTCCTCATTGCTACTAGTCAAAAATTAACATAGTTTGGGCTTAGTATGGTCTAATAAATTGCTAACGCTTAAGAAGTTACCATCTATGTCATTGAAAGATTGAACTTTGGTTGGAATATCATTGTTTAGAATTTATGGCATAAAATCAATTATGCTAAAATTGCGGGTAGATCACTCTCAATGCTGGCTGTATTTTGCAGACATAGGCACTCAAAGAGATCCTGCGTCCCCCAGAAAGCGAACGACAGAAAAAAAAATTGGTGGGGGTGGGTACATTTTTCTAGAACATTACACGTATATTGAACGTATATATTATTACATCACCTTTAAATATGAACATTTATGAATTTTCTGATGTTTGAAATAAAAAATAACCAATTCTCTTAAAATTTTAGAAATTGTTTTATTTTATCGTGGTCGTATACTGGACTATGTTACACAAAAATAAGATACTGTTATACGCCTTCAATAAATACTGAAATAACCGTGAGATAAAACATAAGTTATTTTTATAGCAAAAATATTCTTGTGTTAGACACGAAAAGTCGTTATACATGGCAAGATGTGTCCATGATAGTCAAGTGGGTCACGGGTGGTAGATTAGGTAACATGCTTGAGGAACCCCTGAAAGGGACCCCAAATTATTTGCAGTACCCCGAAATTTCTGTTTACTGCCCTGCTCCCAGAAGATGGTCAGCCGACAGCAGTCAGTGGAGGTACTGAAATTGCCTTCAGACTGCATTCAGCTCCACCTTCAGAGCTGCCTGAAAGACGGAGGATGGTCCGCGCACAGGATCGCCATGGGACCAGAGGATGGCTGCTTCATTATGCAGGGCACAGCTTCTAGACGCAAGGCCACCCTCTCCCCGCCAGCCTCTTCAACAACCCACCATCCTACAAATTGGCACATGACCGGGGCCTACAGATGAGCTGTGCGCTGGGGGACGACCCCTAACGTGGGCCAGCACACTGCGAGAAACTGTTTGTACGTTTGCCTTGCCAGTGATTCAATGAAACATTACCTCGGGTGAGACACCACTGCGCGCAGTTGCTCATGAGCATAAGAGAAGAGTTGTGAAAATATTCAGGCACATGAATGCAGGCAGCTTTGCATGTCACAGCACAAAGTAAATCATACAAAAAAAATCAACAGAAAAATTAGTTTAGTAACGAAAATATTTTAAGCAAATATTTAAAAAATTAGGGCATAATGAGTAAGCTCACCGAATTCCTTCCCATAATTTTAAGGTTTAATTTCCATATTTAAAATGTATACTAAATTAGTTTAGTAACTAAAATATTTTAAGCAAATATTTAAAAAATTAGGGCACAATGAGTAAGCTCACCAAATTCCTTCCCATAATTTTAAGGTTTAATTTCCATATTTAAAATGTATACTATTCCTTAAAATAAGGAATATCGTAACTAAACTGCTAAGAGTCGATCATTTCGTAACTAGACAATCAAAATAATTTTATGTATTAAATTTACTTGACTAATTATGATACATATATATTTGTCTATACTTCAAACTTCACGTGTATACCTAAGGTGAAAAATAATATAGAATTACGTTTTTCACAGTCTGATGTGTTAATATCCTTGTATACCGACAACAATTTAGGTAGTCCAATGTCTCATAAAACTTCTTACAAATGGTGACATTTGTATTATAAAAATATCAAATATCCGGTGCATAAATGAGCTTTTCTTTGATCGGTGTAAAAATGTAAAGACTGTTTATATTAGCCTTTTCACACGGTTTTTAGCTGTTTGTTGATTCAGTACCCCACACAGATTAATGACTACTAGTCGAAACACTTATAAACTTGTATGAGAGTCTTACGAATATCGTAAAAGCATCCGTTAATCGTTTGTATTTTTCACATAACCTTATCCTACAATTTTGTTTAACTTGAAAATGTATTTATTTAAGTTTTCTAATTTCAAACATGTAAGATACTGTGTGCAGGTATGAGTAGAAAATGTCTTTAAAATAAAAAAATAATTATCAGTAGCCCACGCTGACAACAATAAAGGGAAACAATGAGTTGATAACTTATTTGAAAAAAAACTCAGCGTTACAAAATTTTATAGAAGATTAAAAAAACACATAAAATTTGGCAACGCTTTCCATAATTCTCAATTACAAGTCATTTACCAGCGATAGGCGGTTACAACTATGACATAAAATCTGACAAAAATTAAATTAAATTTGTACTTTAATTTATTAAAGAATACCGTTTTGTAAAGGTTAAAATTCGATGATACGTTTATAAACCTCATTTAAATTGCGAAAGTTACTTTGCATCGTTTTAAAATACTGTGTCAGACTGGGTAGCGATTATTTTTCAAGGCTTACGGAAATTTAATTTCACCTATTTATATTACAGAGAGCACAAAACAACAGTAAATGCCTTCAACAAAATTTATTTTTTAGATAACGACCCAGCAAATGTCAGCTTAGACGATAATTCACCATGCAAATAAAAATGATCACGAAATAAATAAAATATTTAATTTGAGCATCTGAACTCTAAGTATTTTCTCAAATTTTCTAAAGTAAAGATCGGCTCAAAATTAATTGTGAAACTTCTATTATTTAGTTTACAATGCCAATATTTTTTTACAAACAGTGATAAATAACCAAGGTACGTAATTTTAAATAACAAAATAATAACAACAAATTCACTTCTACCACACATTTAGCAGCGGATGCATTAAAAAAAACATGCTACAATTGTAATGTATGCTGGTTCAAAGAGAAAAAAAAATGCACCAAAGTATTGTTAAAAAACGTGAAGTACATTGTTATTATAATTTGTCTAGACAACGAAAACATGCGTACTTAGTTAAAAAAAAATATGCTAATAAATGCTTCAGAGTTGATTTAGTATGAGCACTCTAAACCAGATAACGATCACACGCACACGGTCACAAGTCATAGGTAAAAATAATCTCATGCACACACACACACACACACAAAAAGTATAACATGCAATATAATAACGATTTTACTGACCTTTTTCTACAAATTTCTAGAGTACGGTAAGTGAATCTTACGTCTATTCGACAGTGAAACCATTTGAGACGGGAACTAACAACTTGACAAAAAACCGGAATTTGGAGAGGCAAAGGCAATAGAAATACGTAATCATTATGAGAGGATCCGAGCTCGATTCCCGGCTCCGGACAACCTGTTTCGGATTCCCATGGTTTCCCGAAATTCTCCGCAGGTGAATACTGCAAAATGTTCCTTTAGAAAGGCCATGGTTGAATCGTGTCCTAGTTCATGTCAATGTGTCAACGTTGTATGTCACTGACTCTAATGACCACACTGTTGACGAGACGTAAATCCCTTTTATAGGTGATTCGGAATAAAGTGAGTACACAAAAAAATCCTGATTAATTTTTATTTTCTGCCAGTTTGTATCTTTCCGCCGAATGTAAACATAAACATAGCCACCTGCTTTTATTTACATAGGATCCTGCAATGTTTCATTTTGCATTACACTGCTCCGATAAGTTTTATCTACAATATCTACTCATTAAATGCAACGGGGGTTGAATATAAGATATAATACAAAGTAATATTAGTTGTAAATACCTGCCAGATAACGTCTTATAATACTGGTTTCTGTCCATCGACAAATTGATACAACACGCACTATTGCCGTAACGAATCTCGTAAATGCGGGCATAGTTTACTTGAATTTGTAACTCAAAACCGCCACTAAAAACACATATGACAAACGCAATTCAAGAACTCAAGTTTCGTTCAGTTCTACTACCACGAACGACGGCGCACTTAACAGAAACAATAAATAACGTGTTTTCTTAATAAGAACGTGCAATAAAATGTACGTTGTTCATAGGGTTGCAAACTACCGATGGTTTCACATCATTTGGCACTGATATTCATAGTAATGTCCAATACTTTTGAATGTGTATATACGCACAACGGACAAACACACGCAAATGGTCAAATTTGGCGATGTGGCGAAAAAATGGCGAAAACCTAACTCGGAAAGTCTGAAGCCACCTGTCGGTGGAATTTTGAACTGTCTCAAACGTGCAGCAAGCGGTTACGTGCAAGACGACCTGAGGCCGGCGATAGCGTCACATTATTCTGGCGCCAATTAATTCTGATTATATTGTAAGTAGAAATGTCAATAAGATTATAAATAAATATTTTGAAGTATATTAAATACAGAGAGGTCGATCTCATCTGATGTTTTTTCACTAATGTTGTATTCAAATAGAAAAATACACGGAACTACACGCGATGAATCACTACCAACCATACAAGCAGTAAAGTAACTCTTGTTAATGGTGGCGTATAAGCAGTAACGGCTAGTGATTTTTTTCAAAGGATACATCTTTAGCGCTCACTTGATCCCGCATGACATATATTTGCAGCAAGACCCATGAACATGATTACAATAGGTTGACCAGTTTTACGTAATAAAGAACACTTCACGATAGAGCGACTTTCATTTACCACGCGAGATTTTGTCTTAAGGGCGCGTTCTACCGCAATTTTCATCACCATTTTTTTATTTGTACCAGATATTTTTTCTTTATTTTAGACACAAAATGTGACTAAATTTGCCTCTTATGAAATTATTTTATCTCTCATAGTTTTCGAGCAATGGTTTGTTATAGTCATATTTTGCATGTTTCCGTTTTAAAGACAATACACTATAACCAACTGATATACCAAACTAAAAAAAAAAAATCACAGTGGATACATGTATTAAAGGCTGCAATGTCATGCTCATAAAAATAAAGAATAAAAATTATTTGTATTTTAAAAATATCATTGAATTTTTAAAAAAATTTATTTTCAGTTTCAGCATTTTTTTTAATACAAAATATTTTTATTCTTTATTTTTATGAGCATGACATTGTACCTTGCAATGTCTTTATCCACTGTGATTTTTTGAGCTTGGTATATCAGCAGTGGCGTTATTTCAGGTTTTTCTTGGCGGAGGCAAGATTTTTTTTGGTGACAGTGACCTTGTTGCATCTTTCTTATTAATTAAGCATGTATAAATTGGAAACTTTAGTAATAAAACTTCAGTTTTATGTGCTAAAGTAAGCATTATTTAAATAACAAGGTAAATAATAATATTTTATACACTTAAAATTCTAAATCCAGGGGATATTGCCCCCCACCCCCCTGAAACCCCAAATGACGCCACTGTATATCAGTTGGTTTTAGTGTATTATTTAAAACGGAAACATGCAAAAAAGACTTTATCAAGTCATTACGCGTAAAAACTATAAAAGATAAAAAAATTTCACAGGAGGCAAATTAAGTCACATTTAGTGTCTAAAATAAGAAAAAAAAATATCTGGTACAAATAAAAAATAATAAAATTGTGATGAAAATTGCGGTAGACCGCGTCCTTAAGGTAGCGCCTCGCAAGCCGAGATGGTATTACAGTTTTTTTGTATTGTAAGGTTGTTTAGAAACACGTACGTTGTTAAGGCTTATAATTGCAAATCTCAACACTAAGGGTGAGATCCTACCTTAAAGGCACTAGAATCTATTTATGCCTTTTCATCTAATATTAATTAAAAATTTTAAAAGTGAGCAGATATTGTTGAACCCTCACATTGATTTGTAACGAAGTGTTTACCGTATACTATTTGCCTAATTTGTTCATAACCAAAATTATATAACTTTTTGCTCTAAGAAAATAGGCACAGTATTAAAAATATATATTTATCACGTATTTTGACGGTTTAATCATTATCGGATGCGTAATGCCTAGTTTACACCAACGATAACATTGCTAATAACACGTGTTTTCAACAAAGTTATTAACAATATTGTAATAAACTTGAAAATTGTTGACATCATGCTACCAAAATTGCTGCCAACATTCTGTTATTAAATTTGTTAATATTTATTTAAAGTGTTAATAATATTTGTTGCCACAATTTTGTTGAAAACTGTTGCTAGCAGCAAATGTTATGCATTTTAGAAACATGTTAATAACCTCGTCATAAACAATGTTGATAATATTATTTTCACGACCCATTCTAGGGCGGTCTAAATAAAAGGATGTTGATAACAAATGCTACTAGCAATGTTATCAGCTTTATTGTAGGGATTTTCGTCATCAATATTGCTATCATTATTTTAACTTTGTTAGTAACATTGCTGCTTTCAGCAATGTTAATTACACATTTGCTGTCAACATTGCTATAAAATAGTGTACCATAGATTAGAATTTGTTGAGGCCATTTTTGTAACTAAAATTTTGTAAGTAACATTGTTACTGTTATTTTTTCGGTGTAAACATGCTTTACAGAATTAAAATAAATTGCATTCGAAAAAAACAAACAAAAAAAAAACAAGGTAAGTAGGGACCCGCGTTCTTATTCAAGCTGTTTTACGCATTAACGGCTGAGAACGGAAGAAGCAGTAAGGGCCACTCTTGACGCGCGCGCCAGTCACCCGTCGCCTCCATGCACAAGGACATATTTTAGTCTTCAGTGTTTACGTCGTTTAGCTGAAACTATATGATTGTCTGCTGTGACCATATTATGATAATAAAGTATGTACTATAGTACACAGTTTAGTTTAAATCTGAGTAATACATTTTCCGATATAGCTATAAGAAAAGGCAGTTTATAACGATGTTAAGGACGTGGTCTACATTATTATTCAACGTCATATTTTTATTTTCATATTTGTACCACCCTTAAGGGCGAGATATATACACAGATATTTCACGTTATATTTTTATTTGTATACTTGGACCAAATTATTAATTTATTTTTGACCAAAATTGTGACTAAATTGTACTCTTATGAAATATTATTTTCTGTCATAGTTTTTGCGTAATAACTCGTAAACATCAAAATTTGCATTTTACTGTTTAATGTACGCCACTAAAACCAACTGACATACCAAACTGAAAAAAAAAAATTACAGTGAATAACGATATCGTAGTCTGCATCATATTCTATATGAAAGCAAAATATTAAAAATTTTTGTTTTTACAAAAATCTTGAAGTTTTTAAATTTTAATTCGAAATAAAAAAAACCTTAAAATGTTTTAGATCTTAGTTAAAAAATTTAAAAAAATCTTGAATTAAAAAAATTAATTCCTATTACTTTTTTTTTCAATTTAAAATATTAAATTTTTGGTTTTTGTATAGAAGAAGTTGTAGCCTACAACATAGTTGGTCACTGTAATTTTTTTTTCAGTTTGGTGTGTCAGATGGTTTTAGTGGCGTACATAAAACTATTGAATGCAAATTTTGACGTTTACGAGTCACTACGCAAAAACTATGAGCGATAAAAATATTTCATAAGAGTACAATTTAGCCACAATTCTTATAAAAAATAAAAATATATCTGGTCCAAGCATACAAATAAATATAAAACGTGGATAATTTATGTAGACCTCGTCCTTAAGGTGCTCAATAATAGCATTTTTTCAATGCGTGCAAATATGTTTTCTATTCGTATGTGGCTTCGTTGTAAACACGTATAATAGTTTTTAAAGTAAATGTTTTTTTCTAGCCTTCCGTAGCGCAGTTCAACAGCAAGGCAGGTGGCTACCTTAAGGGCGTCCTAGTAGGAAAGCATCATACTTTTATATTGGAATGAAATTGTGTCAGTTTTGTAGACGTTAATTATTGGGAGTACACTGCACATTTTATTCTTATGAAAAAAAAAATCAGCTAAACCAGTTTTCCCATAATGACACTTCAAAGTCAAAATTTGTATGTTTTTAGTTCTTATAAGCCGCAAAAAATCAATGAAAATATTTAAATTTTAAAATTCTCACTGAAGTTACACGTCACGGGCTACTGTTTGACATGTTCTGAATTACATTACAAAATATTTTCGTATTTAAAAAAAATTAATGAAATAGGCAAAAAAATCTAAAATTTCCGAAATTTTTTAGAAATACAAAATTTATTTGCAATGGATTTTAAAACAAATAAGCAGTAGCCCATAACATGTAGTTTCAGTGTGAATTTTTAAAATCATTAACATTCGTTGGTTTTTGCTTCTTATTAGAACCGGAAAAGTGCAAATGTTGACTTTGAAGTGCCATTATGAGAAAACTGGTTGAGATATTTTTTAAGAGTAAATTTACTACTTCGTACAAATATATAATTACAATTGTTTTCCACTTGAACACCTTTGAGGCACCCGCCTACAGGCCGTGTCTTAGCGTGAGTTAAGCACGTCCCCAAGGGCGATCTTGACCGGCTTATATGATGTGGTACCCCCTCTACCGCAAGACACTGAAACGGCGTGCAGTGGTATCGTAGATCACTCGTCTGACGCTTTCATTTTGAACCCCTTGTTTCTTTTATGAAAAGTTTTAAGCAAAGTCCATTGCATATTTCTAGAGTAGTTTCACACGAGTCCCGTGAGAAGTTTTTCAGACATGACAGATTGGAAAAGCTGTTTTTTGTCGTTTTAAATGTCTGCGAACTCTTATTTTCTAATTAACTCGATGCTCTGAACCTACCTTCCCACCATAGTTTGAAATGTGTTTTATTTTCGTACATTGACACAATGGGAACATGTGGTACAGTTTCGTTAGAAAAAAAAAGTATTTACGAACACGCCGGAACGCGTTTTCAGCGCGTGGTAGGCGTGGCCCTTAAGGGCGCCGCCTACCTGCGCGTCAGAGGCTCTGAAATGACGGAGACGTAAAGGCGACCTCGAAGCGCACATCAAATCCCGCATCGCCTCGACGATCCAAGCCTTGAACTAGCGTACAAGCTTCTTGTCAAACGGTTTTTACGTTTGGACATTGGGCAATGACCATATAATATTAACTAAGTTCAGTGCAGGTCGCAATCTGCATTTAGTACATTTTGAGGTATGGCAGTCTGAAAAGACCGTTTTTAGTCATATTGGAGAGCTTAGAAACCGTATTTTTAATGGGCATGGCGTCTTAACAATGAGGTTGCGGCCTTGTGGGAAGTTTGTTTCCTTTTCGTAAACTGACCCGAAGTGCATATGTATAATATTCTCGTAAAGCAAACCTGTTTCCGAACACACTGCAACGTATTAGAATCGTGGGGTAGGCAGCGCCCTTAAAGAAGCTACGGTTGGGAAGGCAGGAGTGATCCAACGACCTACCCCCTCCCCTCTGGCAGGCTGATCGCCTAGCAAACCCTACGGGTGTGCTACCAACTTAGTTTATTGTGCGCCCCGCCCGACGAGCTACACAAGTTATCTCCGGGATGGACGTATAGATATATACGGCCACATACATCAGCCGCTCGCAAGATAAGTTTAGACGCTGGAGTAATGGTGGAGTGGGGCGTGGTGGGTGTTCAAGCATGGGGCGCGCTCGCACTTTTTGGCGGCGGCGAGCAGGCAGCCAACCCTTCAGAGAGCAATATCACCATCTCCCCTCCCCCCGGCTCACACAACTGCTCCCCCCGCCCCACTTATATGGCTCCTCCAGCCAACTGCTTCGCTATCGGCTTGATCCAATCGACTTGCTTCTTCTTGCAGCTCTGGCGAACCCGTAGGTACCAGCGGTGGTAAAGAAGACGCCATAGAAATAAAAGCAACGCAAGGAAAATAGAACGTGAGCGTGATCAGTTCCAAAAATACACCGTCTTGTTTACTTAAAGGGGAGTGTTGTGGTATTTCCAGTTTTTAGCCGTACAATTTATTCAAACTGTATCAAAAATTTATCTTCGAAAAAAGCGTAGGATGAATTTTTGGTAAACTGCTTGACATACATAATAATGGCATCTTTCATTAAGTTGTCATGTAGAATCATTGCAAGAGAATTCTTGAAAGTTATCCTATAAGTCTCTTGCAATGATTCTGCATGACAAATTAATGAATGATTCGATAGTTATTAATGTCAAGGAGTTTGCCAAATGGCTCAAAAACTGACAGTAATATAAAATTTCTCTAACACTCCCCCTTTAATGAGAATATGTTGACACATTACTGTATCGCTAATACACCTTAGTGACACTACACTTAGGCATCCGTACACTTTAAAAATTAAACTTCCTAAAGAGTAGTGTAAGTTTTCCACCCAACCACTTAACAATCTTCATTTCATAAAATAGCAACTGTTGAACATTGTTGCTATAGGCGGTACACAACAAAGGGAACACTGTTGAAGACTACCTTACCTAGAATAGTAATTTAATTTTTTTTTTTTTAATTTTTCCTTAGGCATTAACTTCTGAAGACAGTACAATTAATACACTATTATTTATTAATACTTTGGTTCCTTTGTTTCATTACAAAATGGCAGCAAAGTAGAAAATATGAATAAATTGACTAGAGTTACAAAATAACTCATCTATTTCAAACCACTTATATTTCGGTATAGTAACATCAGTATACGTTTGACTGTTTCATAAAAAAAAATATAATGGAACGCTACCGTTGACGTGTAGGAAACAGTTCTCCTACATCAACTTTCTTAGCATTCCTGTACATCGGTGTGATTAATTCACTAATTAGTTTCAACAGTTTACTCAAGTGATTAAAGGAGCATGACGCGTAATCTACATGTTTTCAGAAGACTAATTAAACAAAACAACAATCCTCCAGTTTAAGGAACTGTTTGCTGAACTCTGTAAGGAAACCGTTTCTGCAGAGCCATGTACTTCTAGTGAGCAGTTTGTGACGCCAAATTTGTGTACCTTTGATTCCAGTGGTAAATGAATGAGTCATTCTGGTAAATATTCCCGACTGGTGGGACGATCAGCCACGATATTATTTTTGACAAAGACTGGCAAATGATTATCCACCGTCATTTAGCTACAGAACATTTCCATGATTTGAACTAACTAAGCGAAAGATAAATGGAAAACTTCGTTAAACTTGACACGCATGAAGGCAGCAATAACAATTTGTCAGCAAACGAAAATTTACATCAAACTTGTGAGAGGAGAGCGCAGGAAATAGTACCGGCTGTTAATCTTACGAAAGCAGCAAAATGAAAACAGGAAATACAACATCAATTGTTAGTATAAGAATTAATATTTATTTTTTGGTCCATGAAAAAATGTAACTGTTAAATAATTTATTACTAGAATTTATATAATAACGACAGGTAAATTTATTCTTAAGGTGCTTAGTTTTTGTTAATGTATTAGGCCTGAGATCTACGCAATATTTTTCCTGCTAAATTTGTTCTTGTTCTGAAATACAGTAATCAATATAAAATGTGACATAAAGCAAATCAACAGTCTTTAAAATAGCGCCGAGTGCACACATTAAAAATTTCAATGCTTAAACGCAGACTTTCATAACAAATACATAAAGCCCTGTAACCTAAAAATATTACGTGGCACATTAAAAGGATAGCTCACGGTAATTTACAGTCAGTCTTTCAGACAAAATAAAACAGCCGGGTAGATTAATTTTCTTTATATACACAATGTTTCAATTAGTTTGCTTATATATATATATATATATATATATATATATATATATATATATATATATATATATATATATATATGTGTGTGTGTGTGTGTGTGTGTGTACGTGACACTCAAACATAAATTAATAAACATAGAAAAGTGCCACAAGACCGTAATTGCAAGTCATATTATCAGTTTCAATTCCAACAGATACATTCACTAACATTACAATAGTAATTTACTATAGTCTCTGCAAAACATATATCACGGATAATTAACCAGTAGAAGGCAATCAGACGTAACAATTTAACTGCTGTTAAAACACAGTGAGTTTAAAAATCCCGTGGGCTGTGCCCGCGCCGGTGTAACGTCAGTAGCCGCCAGCCGGATTGTTGCGGTGAAACGTACTCTTGTGGCTCGTCTGTACGCTTGTAGAGTCGATCACAACGTCGTGTCGCGTGCCATTCACGCTGCACAGCACCCACTTCGTCCAAGCCGCCCAAAGATTTCACTTATAATAACAATAATATTCCAGCTGACGATATTTAATAAAATGGCTTTGTTTGTGACTAAGTTAAGGCTTTCGCCTTCTCTTACACTTAAGGGGCCCGACTCGTGGCACATGTGCTTCTGCGAGTGAGGTATGGTACTAAGGACGACGTCGTATGGGCCAATAACGGTGCGTCACTTTTACGGGTAAGGCGTGCAGGCTTCGCGAAAAAAAACTATTTTCCTATGGGACTTTAAGTGGTGATCCTATTGTTTACTTACGAAATAACTTTACTAAAGTCCAATGCACTGCCTTTAAGTGGTTTCACATGTATTCGATTAGTAAATTATCTGCTATATCAGTCTGAAAACCCCGTTTTAACCCATTTTGACGTGCCCTAAAAGGGAATTTCTAATATGTGTGTTGTCTTGAAAGTACTTAGAGGTATTCGTCTGAAGTGTGTGTTCTTTTCGTTGACAAACTGTGTAAACTCACGTGTATTAGTTTCAGTGTAAAACGTATTCTTCAAACACGCTGCAGAGCGATTTTATGGCAACGAGGCGGGCCTCTTAAGGCCTAGCTCTTTAGTTAAGCAGTGGTTTCAAAAATTTTTTTATGTATAGGGTATATATTTTAACGGAAATTAATACATATATTGAAAATTCATTCTGGCAGTTTTAACTCCCATATATCATCGTTTCTATCAAAATCTTTCTGTTGCAATACACCAAACGGATTTTTAGATTTTTGTCCCTGAAATATCACATATTTTGTTGTCGAAATAAGCCAAAATGAAGCAAAATAAATTTTTGCTAGCAAACTGTACGTTATTTAAAAAAAAAAAAAATGCTCTGGCATAATTGTGTATCGTACGACTGTACACACAGTATAAATTTTTTTCGAAGCATTTGGTTAAATAATATTTGAGTTATTTGCAATTGTTTGAAATAAATGAAAGACCATGGCATTAACCACGTCTTATACAATGGAAATCATACATGTGTGAATAAGAAGAATAAAACTATAAATACAATAAACACTTAAACACAAAATTAATACAGCAAAAATGATTCATTATTTTAGCTAGATGCACTAAACATTTTCAACTAAGTTTACATATGAATGATTACCACAGGTAAAAATAAAAACAAAGTTAAATATTTGTAGTAAAATTCGCCATTAGGTGTTAAAAAATAAAAATATTGTGAATGTTATCAAAATTTTCGTGCATCGTGTATAATAACATAGCTATAGCCTAACAGGATAATTACACGCGATGTTAAATGCGACGTATTTGCGCCTCGTAATTAAGGGGACTCCCTAGACAGGTTGTGTTTGTGTTTGTGAGGCAGGAGTGGTAAGGTTGCCACTAACCCACGTATGTATTGCATTATCGCCTCTCCACGTAAGCCGCTCAGAAGGCGTGCAATGCTTTACTATTATCCTTTTTTCCTACGAAACTTTAAGCTGTTACCACAATATTTTACGTGTCGACAGCATAGTTCAAAGCCTAACGCTTATTTCTGTAGTTGTGTTTTTTTTTAATCCGGTTGTTATTTTTTCCCATATACGGCAGTCTGAAAAACTCATTTCTGGCCATTTTGAGGGGCCCAAAAATTATGTTTCTAATTAACGTGGCAAATATGAAAAACTATAGCGACATAGTTTGAGTGTGTGTTCTTTTCGTAGATACACAATAACAATTTGCATTAAATAGTTTCGTCAATAATAAAATAGTCGCAACTCGCTGCAACGGATCCGAAGCGCAGATAAAAGGCAATGGCCTTTCATTAATTTCAAACAATTACAAAGAACTCGGATATTTTTTAACTAAATTCTTTGAAAAAATTTGAGACTGTGTACAGTCATGCAATACACAATTTTGCAAGAGCATTTTTTTTAAATTAATATGCTGTTTGGTAGCAAAAAATTATTTTACTTCATTTTGGCTTATTTTGTCAACAAAATATGTGAAACTTCAGGGGCCAAAATCTAAAAATCCATTCGGTGAATTTCAACAGAAAAATTCAGGTACAAACGATGATATGTATGTGTATAAACTGTATGAATGAATTTTTGATACATGTATTAATTTGCGTTAAAAATATATATTTTCGAAACCACTGCAAAACTAAATAGCGAGACCTTAAAGCGGGCGGTCGGGTGTGTCAATGGCGAAATACTATCTCAAGCTCGTTTAAGAACCTACGCTGCTCTTCGTTTTCATTGCTGTGTATAGTATACTCATGCGTTTGTGCCTTTTTTTTTGTATTCACGTAGATATTTTCTGTTTTCGGCTACGTTGTCCTAGCTATTTCTGGTATACGTTGCAATTTTGTTTGTTTTCAACTCATGTGGTTTTAATGCTTGTTTATTAGTAAATTCACAAACATTTTTGTATCCGTTGTTGTATTTTAAATCTACAGTACTTGAACAATTGATGTCACATGGCTTTCCATAATGTTTATATCAGTATCATTGGGTTTCTACGACGATATATTTATCCAATGGCACATTAATGGGAGTTACATATCATCGAAAAATATCGTTAGAGACGTTACACACAACTTTATCAAGGACAAGAACTAGTAAAGGAAACCGCTATGGCCTGTCTGTGTTATACCACGGCTACCATTTTTTGCATTTTTTCGTACTGTTATTCAAAATATTGGAGCAAATATCGTTAAACAGGTTTGTTAAAATTTTTTTTTACGTTCGAGTGGTTATCGACTTAAAGATAATATATGTATTGTAATATTGTATAATTAATTCTTCTGAAAGCAAAACTGGCTACATATTTTTAAAAAATTCAAATCATCGATGTAATTGTTTTACGATATTAGCATCATTTTAGGATTTAAAGGGTAACATTAAAACAAATCTGCTAAAACCGAAACCAGCGGCGTTAACACCGAATATAACTTTCCTAATTCACGTCATCGCGTAAAGTGTGTGCAAAATCTCTAACTACCTCACGTCGACGAGGATTAACATCAATTGAATATATATATATATATATATATATATATATATATATATATATATATATATATATATATATATATATATATAATTGACAAATCAGAATGTGTGCCATTGAAAGAAAATGTTGTTGCACAAATCTATGGATGGGATGGAAAATTTTGGAAAACGAGATGACATCGAATTGCCTAATAATATAGATACAAAATAAATAAACACGTACAACAAATTTTGTGAGGATTTTAATAACCGAGCCTAAAAAAAAATAAGTTACTGGCACTAATTTAGGAAAATCGAAAACAGTTAAGTTATTATTTAATAACTTAACCAGTTACTTCCATCACAATAACCTTCCAACAACTTTTACTGTTTAATGACTTATCCATCTTACTAATTAACTTGCCCACAAGAGTATGATAACTCACATTTAATAAATTTGCCATTAGGTGGCTAATGAAAAATTTTAACCACACGTTGAAATAATTTTGCTAAAAAATTAGTAAGTTAAACCCTTGTGCTCATTTCCCAAAATAATTTAAAGTGAAGGTTAGACAATTGCCAAAATTCTACTGTGTTCATTATTGTATATTTTTATAGGCCAATGCACGTGAAAGATAAGCTTTGATATGTTGAGGTATTAATTTGGGGTAACATATATATATATATATATATATATATATATATATATATATATAGGACGTTCCGGGAGTAGACGCCAATAAAGAGGCGGGTGATAGAGGGGCCCAAGACCTACTAAATAAACCAAACTACTATACTTAAATTCACAACCGTCTAAAAGTTATGAATTTTTTAAGAAAATTTGGCTATACTCTACCCTGAGCCAAGCATTTACTGATGGTGGAAAAAGTAATGGTCCGCGTGGAACGAAATTTGTACACACCGAATGTGATTAGTGTCGCCATATTTAAATACAAATTTACGTCACTGAGAGTACAGCTTCGTGGGGTAAAAAAATCACTTTCACAAAAGTTGTGTTTTGTTCTGAATGATGCCTCTAGGTTGCACGAGGTGAAAAAAATATCTATGGGTCACATAAATGATCACCCGCGATTGGAAAACTGCCCCATTGTACGGCCAATTAATAAGTAAAAACCAGTATTTTAAATTATCAAACGTCGGTGCAGTAAATGGGAAAAAATAACGTAATGCAGAATTTTCACACACTGTAAAATCAGCTGTAAGGTTGAAATTAGTATATGAGTAAATAGTTAAATGTAACTTTATTGAAATAAACATTTTCCACAATGTTTTAAAAGACATAATATGTGTTTTGAATGTAATTTGTTTAGTTTGTGTCGTGGAGATAAAATTAAATGTCATTAACAAAAGTGGTAATAGTAAGTTATTTCACTAAACAAAATTGATATTATCGAAATGGAAAGTTAAGATAAACGAATTACATCACTAGACACACTTACATAGTTGCTGCTTCATATTCACAGCGGCCGCGGTTATGTAGAGGCTAGTGCACTCGCCATCCGTCATAGTGAACTGGATGAAAAATCCAAATCGGTTGGGTTATAATGACGGAGATATGAGGTAACAAACATAGATAAAATACAACCAAATTGGTAACCTCTTCCTTTTTTTAAGTCGGTTAAAAATGATGGCGTGCGTGAGACAGCTGATTGTTGAAAAGCAACAAACCCTGTCAGCTTCAGCTAAGGGCTTGAAGTCTCGCTTGCTATACTCGAGAGCCCAAGTTTCTACGATGGCTCATCCAGGACCCAAGTTTCTCCACAGAGAAACTTTCATAATTTTATTTCCAGTGTCATTTACCTAGCTTCCCTCTCCAACATCACAACCGGCAAAGCCAGCGTAAAGAAAAGTACACGATTGTGTAGCCAGATGGAGGAAACTCTTCCACACTTTTCCACCGAGTCTGAAAGCTATTCAAAGCAATTAAGTCGTTATTGAAATTACGTGACCGATAAACCGCCACATAGTCACGGTTTAAAACCTACGATTTCCGCCTCACAAGGAGATCTTATTTTATTATGAAAAAATAATCCAATAAAAGTTTGATAAAATTATGCATGAAATTACATTTTCTATCACATTCTTAGTACCCAACTATTTGTATCGGTTGAAATATTTTTTCTTAATAATGTCTACACTGCGATTTTAAAGTTTATATATATATATATATATATATATATATATATATATATATATATATATATATATATATATATATATATATATATATACCACCTAATAAAATTTGTTATACTTCATACAACTAGTCTTAACCCTTATTTATTTTCCTACCAAAACAACAAAGAAAATGAAAACGAAATGTTGTAGGCTTTCTTCCACGACAACAGATGCGACGTTTCGGGAATTTAACCTGTGACCATCTTCTGGCACATGCACAGACTGATGAAATACGACAGACCCAACAGTTGTCATTAACTAGTTGTTAGAATTGTTTTAACTTCGTCTGCTTACAAGCTTTTTGCGTCCGATTGAAAGTTTTAGTTTTCTGTTCCTGTTTTTAAATGTTCATTTATCAGACGATAATTTTAACATTATTTTAAATTAGGGAATGCTTGCTGCGGAATAGTGATAAAACACAATGCGAACGAGCCGTTAATCAAAATAGGAACATTTCAGGCCAACATCCATAATTTTGATTGCTTTCATGATAGTTATTTTTTATTCCTAAACAAGAGCAGGTATCGAAAAACAGTTGCACAGTTCTGATAAAAACAATTTTACTGTATTCTAATTTTTTTCTTTACAGAAAGCTATATAGATTTGGCTAACTAGTTCAGTAATGTAAATTTCCTTAGTTCCATAATTAGCTGAAACCATTGAGTATTTTGTCTTGAAAAAAAAAATAGTTAACATAGTAAACATTGTTTGTAACAAAACTAATTAACAATGTTTAGATATCTGCTCTCGTTTAGGATTAAAAAATTAACTTTTGTAAAAGCAGCAGGAATGATGGATTACAACCTTAAAATTCATTGAGGCAATCTAACAACAGAAATTTTACACCCCCATTCTGTGCCATGTTTGTAGGGGCAATTTTGTATCCAATGGATATCTCTGGATCGTCCTTGCTGCTGTGGTATTTCTCAACTCCGGGCTGCATGCGTTCGTTACTATCGCGTGACACAATAGTAAATGAAACATGTGAAAACTTGCCTAATATAGTGATATTTATACAAGATTGAAGCACTGTTCTCAGGCAGTAATTCTTCAGTTCTCGCCGATAGACAGGTCACATTTTTCATTTCCTGTACGCCTGTGAGCCAGTACACTGTAAAAAAAAAGTTGTACTTTTATAAAGAAAATCCTTGGAAACCCAGTTGCCAAAGAAATTCCTTGTAAAACTACAATGGTTGCCCTTGTAATAAAATACAAAGTATATGTTTGTAAAAGTACAAGGACTAGCCTTGTAGCCGTACTTTCAATGAGGAAAAAATAAATTTAAATGTTCATTGTACTTCATAAATAACACTGAACTTATTTATCAAATAACTTTTGAATAAAGGATGTATACATAAAAGAATTTTGAAAAAAAAAAAAAAAAAAGTTATCTCGGTAGGTGCTAAGTTTTGAACCACTCTCCCCACACTTAGAGACAACGCATTTTACCACTTTTTTTTATATAAAAATGTTTGGTACAAGGGCAAGGCTAACGCCTCGCCACTGCACCAAACATTCATCCCCTTTAATTTGGTTAATTCATGTAATTCCCCAGTAACTTTGTTTTGTGTAGTTGTTGTAATTGTAAGGTGTCTTCTGGCACACAGACAAGACGAACACAAACACCCAGTCCTGAACTCGATGAAGTGGTTGTAAATGGCACCTCCTCGGCCGGGAATCTGACCCGGGACTCTTGCCTCAGCAGCCAGGAGCGCTAACCACAGAGCCAAGTGGCCGGACTCCACTAGACCACTGTGACTTCTGTATAGTTCAACCTTTATTTATTTCTATACATTCAATGAGCAGTTTAGTAATAATTCTTTCTTTTAATGTACACAATTAATATAAACATTATCTTTATTCCAGATAAAATACTTTTCATAGGTTGTGATCTTTGCATAAATAATTTCCGGTGACCTTAATATTTTTGTAGGCTACATATTTTCTCTAAGTTTTTTTGCAAACAAAATCCTTTTAACATTATAAACTAATAATTTTACAAGGAAACTTTTGAAACATTTACAAAAGTTTGTACAACTACGAAGAAGGGCCTTGTCATATTTTACAAAATAACTTACAGTGCAGGAACTGTCGGTATAGGTACAAAGAATTCCTTTGTAGTTACAAAGTTTACCTTTGTAACTTCATAAACTAACGATTTTGCGAAGAAAATCTTTGTACTATTACAAGGATTTGTAAAAGTACAAAGTAAACCTTTGTTAATTTTACAAAAATTTTTGAGTGTATAAAACAGAAAACTGTAGTTTGACATATTATAAACTAAGAAATGTGAGAGAAACTTATCAAAATATCCAAATTATGTTTATTATGTTAAAAACCTTGTGCATTCTTGTCTTCTGAGATTATAAGTTCGCGATACAACCTAATCTCTCGTAATGAATTGTCACGTGCATATTTCAGCACATTGACAGCGGTAAGAGGAATACAGCTTCTGAGGTGGTAATTAGTGAAACAATTATAACTCACTCAATCAGGCTGAGAGAAAAATATTTTGTTGATTGAAGTTAAAGCCATTATTTTAAAATATAGATACTACTCAGGTTTAGATGCCAGTTACATTAAGATATTGTAGTTAACAGATAATTACCTCTCATATGTGTGATTTTAATTATCGTTCCTTTTATACTTCATATTGTTGTGCAAACAAACAACCAAACCTAATTGACGTCACTATTTGAACTGAATAGATGTAGATAGAGTAAGATAAAATGTGCTTGTTTTCTAGTTACTGACATGGCAATCGGAAAATGTTTAAATTTGTCTTTTCAGATAATATAACGTACGATATTTATTTTTTTCACTCTAACGTATACAGATTCTGAATGACAATTTCGTGTGGTTTCTGATGGAAAATATATCGAATGATAGAAGATTGACAACCGAAATAATATTTGTAGGTAAACTGGAATAATTTACAATCTGTAGAGCATGGTTATTGTGTGACGCATGCTCAGTTTAAGCACAACGTTGACGCAAAATACCAAATACAGTGGTAAAATATGTAGACTTTGGTTTTCTTCACGTAACCTCGGCGAATGCCCACGGATTCATTTCACTTGACGCTAAAGGTGAGTTCAACACGTTTTTGTCTTAAGAAATCTGTAAATAGTTGAAGTGAAACTCTTCCGAACAATGTTTTACATATCCGACATTTTACTTTGCCTTGGTTTGCCTTTACAGTTACATCATTATTATATATTTATCATATGCTAGAGGCTCAGAGATGAAATGGTGATACAGGTGACTGACGCACACAAGTTTTAAGTCACACGACTCGCACAAGCAGTGCTCTGACTTGGCAAGCCGCACTATAAAATTTGCAGTGAAGTTCATTGCAGATTCGTACCAACGCGTGTACTAGACGTCGGGATATAATTGTCTGGAAAATACCCGGAAGCATTGTTTGTGAAGAGCATGATGCTTGTGAAAATACCCATAAACACTCATATGCAATATGTCTTATTTTCGTTGACCAGCTAATTCCAAAGGATCAAATAATGTCCGTATAATGGTTTCGAAAATGAATGTAGTTTATTGAACCACAGATGGATAGCCAAGTACGGGCTCTATAGTTTGACAGTTGGTTAGACAAAGTTTCATGTGATAGTGCCTTGACATATCTTGAATTAAATTCATAAATATTTAACAAAACATCATAGCTTCTTCCAAATTATGGCAGAGATGACTGTCTTGCAAGCCACGTGAAAGTGTTCAATAAGAAAATAGGTTTGCTATGTTAAAGAAACGTTTGGCAATTTGTAACGTACATTTTATTACTTACTCTTGGCACTCTACTTATAGTAAAATCGCTTCAATAGTCATAGAATCGTTTAATATAAATCTTACTAACTTAGTTTCATAGTAAACCATGCTCACAATAAGATAGGTGTTAAATAATTTTATTAACTGCGTTGTTTTAATTATAACCTAACCTAATGTACCCATAACTGTTCTATCTCGAATCGGTCATCTTTATTTATAAAATAAATATTTGACTAAATATATCGTAGAGTTATTTGCCAAATAAATTTGGCGTGAATCCATTCGTTAAATGATTATGTACATTTTTAATGCAGTTCTGTCTTTTTAAAAGGCGGCCAAAAAGTATCGAGTTTTAAAAGAAATATTACAGTTAATACTTTCTGGCTTCAAGGTTTCGTTCAAATTAGACAGCAAGCGAGTGCCTTAGAATAAGTTGAAATTATACTGCAGTCTAAGTCCTTGTCTTACTGCTGTTCATCCAAATATACTAATAAGATATATGCGAATCTCACCCCCGCACAGCGACAAAGCTACTCCTTCTCCTACATGGAGACAACTACCTGCCAATCAGCGACCTCCTGGCACAATGGCTTTTCGTATCCTCAATCATACGCAAACCATTTATTCAATCCTTCGGAAATTTCGTACATTTGACATTCATATTTACTAGCATAACCTGTTAAAGTTTCATTAATATACTTTAATTATTTACACGTGTTTAAAATGTTGCCACAGCATGACGTCTATTTAAGCCCCGCCTACAAGAAACAGCGATGGGCGCCTGCAAGGGGGGAGAGGGTTGGTTTGGTCCTCTTTCTCCAAGTCTCTACCCTGTCGCTACCCTGCTGTGCACTCTGTAGTTATTACAGCGTGAAAACGTAAATCTTTGCTACAAACTTATTTTTCCAATGTCTGATATTAGTAGGTCGACATTCACAATTAATTAACACGAAAATCATTATTTGGGCTATTCCTGATCCTACGTAAAACAGTTAACTTGAAAATACTGAAAAACACAAAACTCGATTAAAGTCTCTAGGACAATTTTGACTAATTAAATAATTATAGCACACGTACATTTATTTACAAAATTTACGAATGAATAAAGTTGCGCATCTCATGCCTGTTAGTAATAAGACCAAAAACGCTACTCGAATGTCCAGAGGATAAAAGCAAATACGGGTCCACTAAACACGACCTTATAAAAGATCAAAATGATTAGTGTACAATGGAGGAAGTGTATTTTATTGAAATTTAAATGGCTCTAATTAGACTAGATATAAGAATTGTAACAATTGTTTAATACCTTATTATTACGCTATTACTGGTATAATTATTCCTGACTTGTATTTTTATTGTTTTGTCATATAGTTATCCATTTTTTTTCAATATTTTTGTTCCTTGAAATGTTAATTTTGCTGTATAATTTACACGTATTGGTTGTAAACCGGACTATCGCAGAACTGTACATGGATAAACGAATAAATGAATAAATAAATTACTTCGGGCATCTCAAAATCAATACAAACGGCTTTTTTTAGACTGTCGTTACTCCAAAAATGCCATCTGAATTAGGAAATCACAAAACGTGAAGTATGCGTTGACCTTTACTCACACAAATACAATTTTATGGTCACCGCTTACAGAACTGTAGGAAAAAGACTACAAGGAAATCCTTGCAAGCCAGTTTAGCGCGCTGCAAATAGAGACGATACGCTTCCACTCGAGCGTGGTACTCTGGCCCTTATCGCTCTGCTGGTCCCGCGCCACAAACGCGGGAATTTGAAACCGGTACACAAGCCTACCAACGAAACAAGCAAGTGACGTGTGGTTTTAAATTTTCTAATTGTCACTGTATCCCCTGACTATTGGCAGTTTGTTTTTTTTTGCAGAACTGATAGCTTCAACACTATACATTACGGCGATACGGTAATTTAGTTCATCCAACTACTAGCGGAACAACGGAAGAGGATACCGGTGGTCAACCTCGATTATTGTCTCTCTTTAAAATGCTACATAGGCCACTCTAATGTTTAGACAACAGTATAAGAAACTTAGTGCATCATTTAAGACAATGTAGTACTCATACCGTTTATACTCGAGCAAACTATAATAAACACCCTAGTTGGGTAGTTGAGTATAATTGGAGCACATTACATAAAAAAAAAAATTTGTCAACTTTTAAACTTAAGGTGCCCTATTACATGCGATTGAAAAGCTTTGCAGTTAATTGCAATCGTTAATTTTTCTACGTAACTAATGTAACATGCTTAACCTTTGTATGTCTAAGAAAACAATAATAACTTCAAACTACGTCTTAAAAATTAAATCTGCATGTCTATTCTAACGTGTTAGTCGGGCTATCAAAATGGCTGAAAACTATTTTTCCGTACTGACGCATTTGAGAATACACCGATCGGTTTCGTTAAACAGCAATATACAAACGTGCATTGCCTTTGCACCATACTACTCACAAATGAAATGTAATGTTCACCGTAGGCAGGAGAAGGATTATTAATAAATCACTGCGTGCTGTTTAAGTGGCTTGCGCGTAGAGCTGATGTTACAATACATGTGGCAATCAGAATCACCTTATGCGTCACATACAAACGCTGCCTAGGTAGTCCTGTTTAGAATGAGTGAAAGTCACCGTCTTAAATGTTTGTATTTTGTGTCATAACTGGAGACATGCAAAATTCGGTTCATCATTTGGTAGCAGACTAAACTTCACTTTCCCATATTTTAACAGAGCACAATCTGCTACCCAATTGGCCACGAACTTTTACATGTATTACGACGCCTCTCTACCGTGTAAGCATTCTCCGTGGGCTACAGGACGAATTGCAGTTAGAAAATTCTTATTATAGGCTGTTCACGATAAAATGAGCACTGCATAAAGTTTTCTTTCAACCGTTTTTCAGCCATCTTTGCTATTGTTTAATACGAAAACTTCCATGTAACTAAAAACTGGTGTAAACGTGTCAACACGTTCAAAAGTTAACATAAATTGGCCTAATGAAACATATTATTAATTAATTACAACTTCTGCTGAGTGCTGAGTTTATAGTGAACAGCCTATACTTTCTTAGCTGCATTTCAATCAGCAACAACAGTAAGATCCTATCAGTAGGTATTCTATTATATTCTGTAGTAAGGTTAAAGTTCCATGAATTTAGCCAGAAGAAACGTTATGACACAAAATACAAAAATTCAAGATGGTGACTATCACTATCACTCATTCTTGAGGTTTTGGGCTCGAGTTTTTTTCATATTCGACGGCAATTATTTTTTAAAACATAAACGGGAGCCGATATCGTAAAATCGCTATGTAACTTGGTTATGACTGGTTTTAACTAAATACTCTGATTTTGTCGAGACAAAAGACGGCAAGAGAATAGCTAATGTGTTAATTAATGAAATGTCCTTGTAGTTGATTAATTAGCTGAAATTTTTACACAGTTTGTCTCGAAACATTACATAGTAAAACCAATTTACAGCCAAGTTATGTCTGGAATTTAAAAAATAATTCTCTCGAAAACTGAGAAACTCGGGGCGTACGTCCTTAACCCCTTTGTGGAAGTGTGCATGCAGTGCAGGGTACGCAATGTTTGCAGTAGCCATCCTTCAGCGCTGTGTTGCCTTCAAGGTGTACGGCGGCCAACTGTTGAAACAGACACTTCAAACAGAGGCTACGAACATACGTTATGTCCAATATCTAAGGTTAATTCTTTACAATAGGTTTGAAAGATAACGTGTTTTCTTATGTGCGAGTTTGGCACACGAAAAATTTCTGCCGCTAGTCATGCTGCTGTCGCCAAATAGTCTTTTATGGCCCGGTTTCAGTCGCCATATTGAAATTTATTATTTTTCGCTTTTTTTTGGAATTCTGAGAAGAAAAATGTTAAATCGGCGACTATACCGCAAATTCTATCTACTTTCCGCTACTTGGCAAAAGAGCTAGTAATGTATACTCAGGTCGCAATATGTCGGGCACATAATGAATATAAAATTATTTGCCACACACATTGCGGCGTAATTACAAGTTCACAGCTAAATCGCAAGGTCTGTATTATAGCGAAATATAAATAGAATTTGAGGTATAATCGCACATTTAATATTTTTCTTCTTAGAATTCCAAAAAAGAGGAAAATAATAAAACTCAATATGAAGACTGTAACCAATCCTTAAAACACGAAACCGTTGCAAAAATATATTTGAACTAGGCTTGTAAAAAAGAGAAATAATTCAATTTTACTTTAAAATAAAAACACACAAATTTTAATTTTTAAATTACGAACGTCGTGTACCTTTAAATTCACGAAAGTTCTGTGATTGGCCAGTTTACACACCGTACCATATACCAGCGGATGTAGTTGCATAAGTGTTTACGTGACCAACTAATAACACTTAGCTATCCGACCTGTAGTAGATTAACCTTAGCCATTTCCTCTTCATAAATGTGTGCATAAAGTGTAATTATACTGACAACTGCCTATGCTAGTTACGCACACATCCTTGCTTTGCTACGGTATCAGGGGAGTAACAACTATGAACGTTAGATAATTCGTATACGATAAGTTCCCGTTGTGCGTAAACATCCCACTGTTGCGATTATTACCAACTGTTCAAACACATCTTTCATAGCGTCCCATGCGTCACTGCTGTTCACATGTTTGTTCAAACAAGGACAAGCTTGTGAAGACATCATTGGTTCACAAGTCGTTTACGAACTGAAACACGTTTACATCTTAGTTTAACTCTGAAGTTGGTTATAAATTTAATTTTTATAATGTCCTGTTCATTTACTAAAAAAGAGAAATGGAAGAGGGGTTGGGGGGGTTTCTTGTATTCAAACATGGATTATTTACGAATGATTATCTTATTCATGTTGGTATTAGATAGCATCATTAACTTGTAGGCTACTATGTACTGTGTGATTACATAGATATGAAAGTAATTAGGGCATTAAATTGGTATTTGGGCAATACAGTAGTCGTTTCGCGTGTAGTATGGTATACAGTACACATTTTTAATATTTTTTTCTGAGTATTTCCTTTTAGAATTTACACCGGAAAAGTCTTAAGATAGAATGTGCGTTGTGCGTACAAAATAATTCCAGTTTGCTATCATAACGAAATAAGTCGCTTTCAACAATTTTTCTTCCTTCAGTTTGCGCCCGTTATTTATAACGTGCTGTGATATATCGATATTGCTAAAGTTCCAAAACCGTATTGAAAATTACACCGGTACATTACATTTTCGTAAAACACAAACTGGAAGGGTCTCTTATTGCGACATAGTTGGCAAGTGTTTTTGACGAAATGAAGAGAATTGCACAAAATTTGTTTACTGTAGTGTGCTTTCACGCCCTCTGCACGATACTTCCGTCACTCTGGACGTTGCAAAGCTGTCTAGGGACGTTCGACGCACGTTTCGCTGAAGTGACGGAGAGCTCTATGCAGAAATATGATAAGGGGTAGATGTGGAGAGTTCTAGAGTCTGCGGCTAGACGGTTAACTCCGCACGACCTTAAAATGTCCTTATCTATCGCTGAAAACTTTGCTCTTACCAACACTGTAATATCTACACGAAGTGAGACAAAATAAAAAGTTTACTAACTTGAGGTAGGTTATCAAATAGCCTATATGACAATAATTATTTTTAATGTAACTCTTTAAATAAATATGCTATGGTGTTTATGGTATAAAATTTGATCACAAATTAAATTTTCGATTGACATGTAAATGTGGGTGTATGTACGTTGGTATGTATTTTCGCATATATATATATATAGGCTATATATATATATATATATATATATATATATATATATATATATATATATATATATATATTTATTGTGCGTGAGGGTGTGTGCATGTTGATATGCTCTTTAAGTGCTTTAATTGTACTTTTTCACAATTTCACTTTAATTTTTCTTCTGCTCTATTAGTTCGGTATTAATATAGTTAAGTGATCCGATTTTATTTAGTTGAGTGAAATTTATATTTTTATTCCGACAAGGAAGTACAAGAACATAAAACAATACTTTTAGTACATGAGGTGAGTACATTAGGGTTACTTTTTAGTACAAATGTAAATTGGAAATGTGAACGATTTTAACTTTCGTAAAATACATTTAGCCATGTATGTTTGCTTTCGTAAATTTATTGAATGGTTTGAAGCTCACTGGTAATCTATATTATAATTTAGTTTTACATACTCCCAAGAATTTGTGACCACAGATAGTAAAACTGCTGAGGTGAACCTAAATGAATTCCAAAAATATAAAAATGTCTATGGATGACAGTCCCTACATTTACATAAAAATCTCATTCTTTAGTCGCGCGTGAAATAAACGAATCTTCAGTAAAATATGACGATGTTTATTTAAAAGTGCTCGGTTGGTTATCTATAATCGTTAGTGTCTCCTGCCAACCAACAAACAAGAATCAAGGTTCAGTCTGAATCTCTCTGTCCTTTTCTCTCTCTTTTCCTCTCTGTATGTTCTCTCTTGCTGCAGCAGAATATAGGAGTAAGGCATTCGTCGGTTCTAGCAAGAGAAGGAAGGCGATAGCGACCAAGGGTGCGAGGAACTCATGTAATAAAAAATAAGAGGGCCATAGACGGCACCGAGGGAACCTTGAGGCGTCGTTCATAACTCCTTGGTAAAATGGGGGTGGCGAGGAGGGCAGAAACAAATGAGGCGGTTACGAGGGTAAATTACAATTTATCCCGTGGCTGGCACGTGTGCGCAGGCCATTTTACGAGCTGTTAAACCGTGAATAGTGCGACGTAGGAGCGGGCCTTGGCATCAAGGGCGTAACCACTCCGAGCTCCTGAATCATGCACGGTGTTATCCCCGCCAAGTGTTCCTCATCTTGGCTGAAGGATCTGTGACCTCAGCATCTCGGTCAAGGCACGTCGTCTAAGGTTTCCCACTACGTTAGTACGCGTGGCTGTGTGCTAGATAAATAAACCTTACAAGAACCATTTTAAATATACGCGTTTCTCAAAGTTAGTATGGAGAAACTACAAAACAGCAGCCCTAAATAATAATATTAGCTTACATTTTGAGCAAACTGTTACCCAGAATGATGCATTTCTTAAGCTTAATCTGTTCCCCTGAAATTAGAATTATCTGCATGTAAATATTTGCAATTAAAATTGTACTAAACACTGTCCAACTTTAACATATTACATTAACAATGATTTTTCCACAAACATTTTTTTTTTCGTTTCCAAAGTCTTCCTACAAGTTACTTGCTTAAGGGGAAGAGTTATACAAATTTGTTGTATTTTAGTTTTTGAGCCATAACATTTATTCAAATTTTCTCTTCGACAAGCATAGGATAAATTATTGGCAAACTGCTTGACATAAATGATACTGGAATCTTACATTAGTTTGTCATGCAGAAACAATGCAAGAAAATTCTTGAAAGTATACCTATAATTCTCTTGTAATTATTCTGCGTGAAAAGTCAAGGAAAGATTACGTTATTATTCTTGTTAAGCAGTTTACCAAGAATATATCCTATGCTTTGTCGAAGAGAAATTTTTGATAATACAATTTGAGTAAATGTTACAGATCAGAAACTGAAAATACAGCAAAATTGTCTTACACTCCTCCTTAAATTCAAAACTATTGAAGCGATACAAATGAAATAAATTGGAGAAACAGTAAATTTGCTAGCAACGTAGTGACACGTTTTCTATTTCACGTAAAAATTATTATTATGTTTTTAAATACAGGTACTCAAAAATATTCATAACTTATTATGTACATTTAGGAATTTATTTTAAACATTTTTTACGTAAAATTACAGCAGTGTCGTTCTATTTCGTGATACATTTAACTTCACTCTAAATTATTTTATTACCATCATTTGAATAGATTTTACGTAGGGTATGTAGCGAAAATTGCCAAATCGCTACTTTGACATGCGCTTGTACGGAAACTATGGAACCAAAAAATATTTTGTGTGTGGGAAATCACTATTAATGTAATGTGTAAAAGTTGGAGAGTGTTCGGTGCAGTTAAAAATAACGAAGTTTTCGACGCAGAGCAGATTTAACTGTACGAGATATCGGCGTCAGCGATCATCCTTCTAAAATACTTTAGTGGAGCAAAATGTTTGTTCATAAAGTAGTTAAAAAAACTTTTGTACAGGTTTTTAGTAAATTGCATTCGAGAAACCTACAATTTTAAACTGATACTTTTAGCGCTGAATTATGTACCACGCCCTCTTAAAAATCTAGCTTCGTTGACGGACAGCATTGGGAAAATAAAAACCCAACCAATACTAGATGAAGCCAAATAAAATCATGACGAGCAACTAAATGTCGCAGACAAACTTCAAAAGGTAGCTTTTCACAAAGCGAGAAAGCTAACTGTTCGACCTATAATCTGATACCGGTAGTTAAATACTCTCTGAGCATATGTCATATACTGCATGTTTATATCTACGACATTATTCTAAATAATTTACATCTGTTACGAAACATCATTCAAACAAATTTATAAGTTTTATGTTGCGATGCATGGTCGTGTTTTCAGTACTTTAGGGAATAAGACCGGAGCCAATGTTTCCGCGAAAGAATTAATTGTTCTGTTTGTTTCGGCTTCAATAATGTGTGGCCTGTTTCTTGCTTGGAATGCAGCCAATTAAATTTCCTGTTCTATTTCCTGGTATAGGGGGCTACTTTCTGCAAATCTTCAATACAGGTTGGCCTAGAAAAATACCGGGCCACTATGCCAAGATGAGTTACTATGTGATTCACACGAAGCGAGCGTCAATGCACGCTAATGTCGTTAAATATGCGAAAAGAATCACGTGAATGTGTAAATGAAAAATTATAAAAACTGTGTATCGAATCATCCTCAGTCAGTGTTTAAAATATCTGTATCACATTTTCCATCCTGGCCCACTGAGCTGACGTGTCACACCACCCGTTCTGGGTGGGTTTGCTTCAGTGTATTACGTCAGTAAACTAAGAGAAAATGTCCGTTCTTCACCACTTCACTTCACAAAAATTCACAAGGTGAGGTAATTTTAGTCGGCACTTGACGTCTAGGTCTTAAGCGCGGGTGAGGGGTGACATGAGGTAAGAGCAGCGCCGAAGTGAGAAGACGGGGGAAACGCGAGATCCTCGAGAAAACCCGCAGACAAGTGCGTCGTCCGACACTATCTCCACTTGCGGAATTCTGGGGGCAGGCCCCGCTAGGAATCGAACCCTGATCGCCTTGGTGTGAGACGAGTGCTCAACGCACTGCGCCAATCGCGGCTACACATACAGCAAGGCTGCCAGAGCAACAGTACAATTACGTTGAAATGTCGGTGAGTTAATGGAAATTTTAAAAATACGAGGTTTCAGTTAACATGTCCGAGGTATGATAGAACATGGTTGTGTTTAAAAGCTGTAACAATGTGCTGTGCACTGAGAGGTAACATGAGGGTAAGAGGATGTCACTGATGTACCGCTGTACTTTCAGAGCTTCAGAATTCATATGTTAACCTACAACTTACCGTTCAATGATGCCACGAGCACGACTAATGTATCTCTCCAGTGTATTCACAGTATTTCGTTACGTGAAAGCAAAAACTTTATATCTGTATTTCTATGTACTGGCAAATTATATTTTACTGGTTATTTTTGTTAATCATTTATGAAATTTTCGTGCATAGTCTTTAATTGACGTTAAATATATTTTTAAAATAAAATTTTATTACTAAACAATAATTTCAGACTCTCACTCATACATATATGAATGTTAAATTATTTACTCAGTCGTATCTTAAAATGTCTGCACAATTTTATACATATTTGAAAGCAAAAACTGTTAATATTTTGTTTTAAGTGGTCCAATGCAAAACAAAATTCACTTGCAAATGGTGAATTGAAAATTACAGGTTAATTTTAGAAGTGAAAGTGCCTTGAATTTTGACAAATTATTTAAACTATTAAAAATTATTGTCCATACGTAGTTGCCAAAATTTACTGGAGATGTACTTAACAGAGTATACCAGAGGGCTGGGAAACACACCTGACTTAGCAGACTGAACTGAGTGTCCACAGGTGTAACATGAAATAAAGCACTACGAGGAAGAAATGGCGGAGTCTGAAGGGAAGAAAGTAAGTACTCCGAGAAAACACACAGATTTCTTGCAAAAAAAAATGATATTTCCTGCTGGGTATTTAATTGACCTTGCAAGAAGCGAGCGAACTTACTACATCAACACTGCGTCTTTATTGAGAAGTACTAACGCTATTAGTTAAATCTAGGTATTTTTTTATTACATATGTGCTATAAAGATGTATTTAGTTCCACGAAAATGCGGTTTGCACGAGTAAATTATTTTCTACTACGTAAACTGTGTTAATTAACTTAAAATGGGATTTATGAGTTTAGTTCATTACTCTGCAATAAAAAAATTAATATTATATTTTGTCGTCTTAGGGGCCGTAGAAAATGACTTTCCGTTGAAAACAGCTTCGCTATTAGTTTTCTATCTGCTATCTTCAATTTAATCATAACTTTGCAAAAACTTAGGATACATATGTGCTCAACGATTACGTTTCGAATTTGTTGCACAACTTACAACAATAGGAAACCAATAAGAAAGCTATTCATATAGAGCAGAAGACTGCTTCATATAGTTTTTTGTGGTTTTGTTCGATTACTGGAGAAGCAACTAACTCATTCCACTATTACAAGTTAGCTTGGGGAATTATCAGATTCAGCATTCAGTAAAAATGTTATTAGACTCTTAGTTATGTACGCATTTTCCTGATTAATTTACCAAACTAAAAAAAGTTCACCTTACATATTTTGCTAATTACTGTTACAAAATTATTACGTTTAATAACTACAAAGCTAATTAACTTTTAATTAACGTGGTAAAACTATCGTAAAATTATTTGTAAGCAAAAAATAACAAACAAATAAATATACATCTAACTTTGTGAAGGTGACTAAATTGCTTAAAAAATAATTTTATATAATAGTCACTTATTCATTAATTATTTAAATCTCCGTACTATTCCCACCGTCTATTTCACACTCCACTTTCTCTAGATGACGTATGTATTCATCGGCTTTGTTACGTATGCATTTATTGAGGGAACATGAAATTTTTTGTTGCACATTGTTAAATTACTTCAATATTTTATTTCAATAAATCACTGTTAATAATTCATAGCACATGAAGTAAGGATATCAAACTGAAAATTATATTTCGCAACAAATATCAACATGAAAAATAAGCGCAAATCGTTTAATGTAACACATCACCCCCCCCCCCCCCGTCCCGACGGTAACTATACCCATACACACAGCTGAACTGACCTTAAGGGGGAGTGTTATACAATTGTATTATATTTTAAATTTTTGCGCTATAATTTTATTAAATTGTATTACCGACATTTCTTTTTGACAAACATAAGATATATTCTTGGCAAACTTATTGACATTAATAATAGAATATTTCATTAATTTGCAATGCAGAACCATTGCAAGAGAATTGTACGTTATCTTGCAAGATATCTCTAGCAATGATTCTGCTTGACCAATTAATGAAAGATTCCATTATTATTTTATGTCAAGCAGTTTACCGCGAATAAATCCTATGCTTCGTCGTAGCGAAAATCTAGATAACACAATTTGAATAAATGTCATGGCTTAAAGTATGAAAATACAATATAATTGCCTAACGTTTCCCCTCAACAATGGTTTATACCATACAGTTTCAATTCGCTCAGGCTCAACTCGTCGCTTTTATGTGTTGCGTGATCCTGACTGGCGTGTTTTCCGCTCTCCTGTGAGCCTAATAAGATGTGCGTGTATATATTGTTCCAGCCATGGAATTAGTTTCACCTGATGTTATTGTAGAGTAGCTTTAACTTCGCGTGTTGTAAGGATGGCGAATTTTCCTGCATGCCCGCAGCAATGTTTCCTTAGGCTTGGCGCAGAGAATTGTTTAGGTCCGCTAAAGTATGAATACAAATGTTAAGAAAAATGATTTGCCCACTGTTTTGACTGTGGATATTTTGCAAAAACAACATTATGAAGTATGTTACAGATCCTTACAGAAATATAAACGCAGGAGCACTGTTATTACAGGCCTATTTTACAGTTGGAAAATGGAAGAATCTAATTTATACTCAGCGGTATTGGCAAGGGGAAGGGGCATAATTCAGGCTTAGTGTTCGGGGAATTTAGCCTTTTTGTCCCCACCCCCTTGCTTCTGCCCTGGTTTCTTTCCACCCCTCGCTGACGACTGCTACCGAGAGAGAACAGCACCCGGCCCGTCGAAGAGATACGGTATACAATGTAAATGACTTGCACACATGAAGCAGCAGGTGTCTCGTAGCTTGTTTACGATTGTATCTGCACTCTCCGATATTTTATTTAGTATGTTTAGACCCCTAAATTGTTGTTGTAGCCCATTACACGAGCTGTCAAACCATCACTACCCTAACTAAAGAACATTATCGTACAATGGCATATGGTCTTAAAGGTGAAAATTATCACTCGCATAATTACCTACTGGATAACGAAGGACAATACGTATACTGCGATGTAAAAGTAGAAAATGTGGTTAAAAATTTACCTTGTGTATTGAGATCCTACCGTTTCCGCATTAGTAGATATATTCTAATAATATACTGCAGATAGTGTAGGTTTGAAAAGTTGCCAAACGCGCCGGCGACGCCACTGAATGATATCGTTTGCGCTTCCTCCTCAGACGTTTGCCACTTGTGTATTCAAATAACCAACACAGTTGACATACTAACCATAGCCTATAGCATTTCAAATAGTTTTTCTGCGATGCATCGCGTTTCAAGATTTTGACGGAATAAAACATTTACGGGTAGGAGAAAAACTATCATTGTTTATGACAATAGAAAAAGTCATAAATTGTGTTTATAAGCCTTTAAAATTTAGAATAATAAACTTCTGATTATTTAATCCGCACAGTCTAAGTACCAAATGTTACAAATTTTACATAAAAAGGTACTTAAATATGCATGACTTAACTTGTATTCATTAATTCACAAATCTCAACATATTTATGCGTATGAAATACATTATGACATAATTACAAAACATTCCTCTGGAGCAAATGTAAAATATGTTATCACAGCTTTCACAGTGTCTCGTTTGTTTGGAATTTTACGAGCAATGTATTGTAATAAATTTTACCGTTTATGGACTTAAGGAAGCTGAATATGTCAAGAACACTTAAAATGGTCATATATTTCACTATGTAGCATTAAATTATAATTGATGATGTCTCGGTACCAAACACCATTTCAGTGTTACGTTAATTTTTACGCCATTAAGATGGCGTGGTAGATAAATAAGTGCTGAGTTCCGAAACTGGGTCTACATGTTTTTGAAAGTCATTACAGGAAAACTACAAAACAACAATCCTTGATATTTATATTTGGCAACATTATTACCCAACATTTACCCAGAATGACGCATTTGTTAAGCGTGATATCCTGCGCCGCAATTAAATGTACGCGATTTCTGCGCAGAGATTGTTCTTCAGATATACGTTAATAGAGAAAAAATTTTGCTCAGAAAGTTAGCACAAACTATTGTCTAGGATTGCCGTTTTTTGATTTTTACAAATTGGCTTCGAGACACCTACAATTGTAAACTGATGCTTTTAGCACTGAATAATATAGCAAGCGCTCTTAATATTTTGCCATTGCCTTTGTTTTCCCTTCCTCACATAGTGCTCTAATTCGTTACTGTTTTAAAATCTGAACATGACGCTACACATGTAAATCCTGACTGTAAAATTCCAAATGTAATATTTGGCTACATTAATAGTTTGTAATAATGAAATTAACTCCAATTGTAGAACTTAATCTTAATAATCCTGAAATACAATTACTGAATACAGCGTATAAAGATTATTTTTAAGTGCTACCTCAGTAAAAGGCCAAGATGCCACTGTTAATTGTTGCGAGAAAACAACAAAGAACAGCATTTTAGAATTTGCCGTATTTGAAATATTAAACTTAAGATTAAAATAAAATAACGATTTATGTTATTAATGGATAAATACGTGCACAACAGAAACAAGAGATTTAAAGACTTTTATTATTAATATTATTTAGTAAAATTGTGTAGTGAAAACGCACGACCCTAGTAAACCATCGCATTTTTAGGAATTAATTTCCCGGCAGTTGTGTGCTCCATCGTGAAAAGAATTTCATAACGAACGCTCTTTTAGAGTGGAAGTTGGTATGGTGAAGATCGCTCGGGCTCAAATCTTATTTGCGTTGATTTAAAGAAGCGAAAGAAAAAGGGAAATGAGGGAAAAAAAGCGTGGGCCAGGTTATAATAAGAGAACGATCATTCATCGTTATCCGCTAAGCAACTGTCTGGGGCAGGGGTGATGGTTCTTTGCAAAAAAAAAAGTAAGGGGTTAATGACCAACCGCAGAGAGTTCTCTACCACATCTTCACCAATCGCGAGCTTCTTTTCATGGCAACGGTCGTGTTAGCTGGTTAACAAAGAGAGGTGGAACGAGCCATGGCACGTGCATACCTAGCCTCTCGGGGAAATAAGGCCGAAGTAAAAGAGCAAATTCACAAAAAATAAATAAAAGAACGCACGGAAAGTGACCTTACGTATAGTACTCTAGTACACACCAAAATTCTGTACGTTAATTTAGAGGTATACCCATGAACTATGCTCGTTCAAATATATGCTGTTTAATTACGCTCCTGCGTTCGAAAACTCGAAACCACACATTTTCAATGAATTGAATCTGTGATGAACTAACGCAGGAATCACGTAGATTTGGAAGCCGCTGAGAGGAATAGGAATTTATTCAAGTCTGGTAATGTATTTATATGCAGGATAACAAAAGTAATCAATTCATCACTTTACAAGAAGAAAGTGTTGTGATAATTTTATCACCAATTTTAATTTTTCATAATGTATCACACATATGTTCCTACTACGAATATCAGATCAATTTTTATTCCAAAAGTAAATGAGTAACTCGGCAGAGTTATTTATTTTTTTATTTTACTAACGTTATTGCCCAGTGTCTTCACTATTTCTTTCAACACCAAGGCCGAGCGAGATGAAAAACGGTAACACGCTGAACTCGCATTCAAGAGGACTCGGATTCGATTCTTTGGTCCGGCCATCCTGATTTCGGTTTTCCACGGTATCCCGAAATCGCTCCATGCGAATGCAAAGATGGTTCCTTCCTTAAAAGATACATTCATCGACTCCTCTCCCAGCTCCTGTCAATATACAAAGTTGTGAGTCATCGTCTGTAATGACTGAAAACGAATCGATAGTAAACAAACACACATTCGGCAGTTGTTTCGGCCTTCAGGTATTCTGTTGACAGGTGCAAATGAAACAGACTCAATAAAATTATCATACGGTCATCAGTAGCAATAATATTTTTGTATCCATTTCCTTTTATTTAGTAGTTTAATTACGCGTGTAGTGTAAAGAAAAATAAACAGATGGTTGTGTGGATTTATTTATTTCATGTCAGCCAACGTAAATTTCAATTGTACCAACATTATCACAGACAAATTTGGCAAACAAACTGAAATCGATTTCAATAGGTCCAAAGTTTGCATGTAGACGGGCATTCGATTAGTTTTCAAAACTAGCCTATATGGAAACATAGTAACTGATCCGCTATAGTTATTTACTTTCGGAGACTTTAAATATCTTTGTTATACTGCTCGGTTTCTTTTTTATATTTATATTCTATTTTTAATACGCCAGTTCTTTCAATCGATATTCCTAATATTGTTTTCCTTTAATAAAAGTGAGGTTAGCCAGGGGTAGGATGGCGATTACAGCCAATAAAGTATTACCCTGGTTAAGCACACATTAAGTCATAAGTTTAGCTAATAATTTCTTCTGACACTATTTCATTCCGAAAATGCGGTCTGTCTTCCGTCATAAACGTCAGGGGAGGATGGCAGTAAAATGACTACAACCCAGAAGCCAAAGTTTATAACTGGCATACATTACTGTTGAATTTATCACAAAAAAAAAATCAATTTATTATGAGGATGACCTCCTAATAAGTTAATGCTGAATTTCTTTCTACATTTCAGAGTTGCTGCTGTGCTAGAAAAAACTTTCTCATTTATGGTGAGATGAAGGCTCTTGTGTTCTTTCACATATAAATAAAGGTCTCAAAGTGTTTGCCACTCGGTTTTAAATAATGTAATGTTGTTATCAGTTAACAAGCAAAGTGATAGAAAACTATGTTAAACTAATTCGAAAGCTGACGCTGAATGTTTGTTGAAGATTAAATACGCATGTCATAAGCTTCACAGAAAAGCTATTTAACTGGAATTCAGACCAATATAAAATATTCTTATGATACGAACCTCTTATAGGGTATAGAGACATGAACTTTTCGCGAAAAGAAATTTGCCTCACTTTGTGTCAGTGACTTGTGTGCACGTCTGCAGACTTGCTTCACGGTCAGAGATTGGATGTTTTGACATTCGTGTGTCGTGGGGTTTTACACGCAAATCACAGCCGTGTGGTACAGTAACCTTATTGTGATTGGTACAGTCAAATGAGAAACGTCACAGTTCAAAGGCACGCTGCCAATATATGTGAAGCAGAACTGCAGACGTGCACATAAGGCACTGGAACAAAGTGGGGCAAAATTCTTTTCGCGAAAAGTTCATGTCTCTAGACGGTACATATCCACTCTACAATATCTACACGCCATAGTGTTCTTTTTATACACGTTATCTGTGCTTCCATTTTCCACTTGTAAACAATTTTTAGCTGTCATAGTTTTCCCACAGTGGCACGCTAAAGTTTAATTTACAAGTTATGGGAACATAGAAATAACAAAATCGAGTGATTTACTCGAATTAAATAATCTTCTATAATATAAAAAATAATCGCAAAATGTGTTGATAAGCGCATAACTCAACAAAGGCTGGACCAATTTGGCCAATTCTTTTTTTTTTTAATGTTCGTTGAAGTTCAAAGATGGTTTTTACGGTGAGAAAAATTCGAATAATTGCCGAAAAAAAACCCCTAAAACAGTAAAGTCAATTTGAGCTTTATTGCTATTGTTGTTTAAACAATGTAGGCATGATCCTGTGATCGAGGCCTTAAGCATTCACTCAGGTATTGTATAAAGTTTGGGGTGTGAGAGGGGTGGGGTTACGGGTTCGTATCCCGTACAAGACTTTGCGATGGGAATTACATGACATCATACAAGCGTATTGCGCGCGCTCTTTACACTGTTTTTGAGTACGCTAGCTGTTAAATGCCGGGCAGCTGTTTTGCGGTGGAAGCCGTAGCCGGGCAGCTGTTTTATAGAGAAATAAAGATGAATTTAAAAAAGTACGCTTAGCGCAGTGGACTGGACAAATCTGTTTGTATTTCATGTTTTAAAGATAAACAGTGAATATAGTATAATATAGAATATAGTATCACCATCAATTAACACGTAACTAAAAGTTAGTTACTCTTTTCTATAGTACACGCGGGCGAAGCCGCAACGGGACAGCTAGTTGTCAATGAAATTAGATATAATGGGTCAACTGCTTATATATTTAAAACACTCGCGAAAAGTGATTTTCTCTTTCTGATAAATTGTCAAAAATGAAGTAAATTTTCAAAATTGAAGTATATTGTCATAATTTACATATTTTCTTAGAGTGATAAGTAATTAAATATTGTGTTTTAAATATTTTAGCATTTTGCCCATTTAATTTCAGTGTTCATTATATTTCATTCGAGTAAGTCGCTTGTTTTATGTTATTTCTATGATTCCGTAACTTGCAAATTTGGACTTTGTCATGGTGTTATGGGAAGACTGTGAGAGCTAAGAAATGTTTAGAAGCGGAAGAAGTAGTCACAAGTAACGTCTAGAAAACTAAAACTGTGCCGTACAAATATACAATTAGTAATTTTAGCCACGTGAACGCCCTTAAGCAAGCGCATTTGAAGAGCATATTGTCAACAGCACGGCCTTAGAAGAACAGGTCTGGACACTCGCCTGGATATTTGACCCCCTTGTTGTTTGGCTGTAGTTCACCAAGTTACCAAGAATATTGTGTTTTATTGGCGCTGATGTTACGGCGGTCGGACTAAACTCCGCCCACTTCCTTTCCGCTAAGATAAACAATTTATCAAAACGTATTTTTTATCAATTTATGGAACACTTTCTTCGCTCACAGATTTAAGGAAAGGCTCCAGCAATCTTTATTTACTTTATAAATTCAACAATGGGAAAAAATGGACGGAGTTTGAGTCCGACCGCCCGGAAAACAGCGCCAAAAAGTACGACATTCTCGGTAACTTGACGAACTACAGCCAAACAACAAGGGGGTCAAGCAAAATACATTGTTACATACGCGAGTGTCCAGACCTGTTCTTCTACGACCGTGATCAACAGTTATAAAGGTTATATTATTGTTTTCTAGATTCTGATGTTCATATGTAATACAATGGAACTTAATAAATAACAATGACCATCTGATTGTATTAACGTCTAGATTTACTGAAAGAAAAAATTATCCAAAGCGTCGGATGTGCACACTTTAATGAGAAAAGTATCTTTTTAAAATTTTTTACCCTTAAAATTTTTTTTTAATTTCTTATGGTTAGTGACAAAAAGTTATTTTTCTTATTTTAAGAAAATAAATTTTTAATTAAATTTTCAGGTTGTCATTACTTCCAATACTTTCTTTTTCCCGGACAAATTCAAAATGAGTTTTCACCATAGTATTTTAGAAACTATCAATGCAGGATATTAATACCTTCGATTCTGTGACTAATCATGCATGTTAACAAGAGGTGATAAAGGAATAAATTAGCAGGGCCTTAATAACGGTTCACACCATGCTACATGCTGTATGTGATAACAGGGAATCGTCGCAGATATGACCAGCTTCTGTCATAGACTAACGTGCAAGCAAAGTTGGAACGTGCAATTTAGTCGTAATTCAACACGTAGTAAACACGCTGCCCTGACGCGGTGGCAGAATTACGAGCAGTGTGACTGTCGACCCGTCAGCTCCCAGTCGACACACCCTCGCGGATGCAGATTTAAATCCGCGGGCTTTCGCGAGGTACCTCCCTCCCCCTCCCGACCACACAATTTCCTAACCTGCCCGCCCACGACAAGCGGCGACAATTACCGCGCGTGTGCCTGCGTGCCGGGGTCCTTTATGTTTCATAGGCCGCCGCGCTGTTTAATGTGGCACGCGGCAAACACTGGGCCGCGTGACGGAGGGGAGACGGGCGCTCGAGTAATTCAATTACGCGATGCAAATGTCATGAAGTTTGAACAGCTCGCTATCCCACACACGTTGTCGTTTGTATAACTCGTGCCACCGCCTCCCTTACCACCTCTAGCAAGCCAACCTTTCCTCTCCACGCCTTTCCAACGACACACTCGCGACGCTGTTACTGTCCCTTGGAATTACGTCACACACCAAAACAAACGCCCAGTCAAAAGTCGTCACAACGCTCGTATCTCACCCCCGGTGGCTCGTAATCTGTTAGTTTTCTTCAACACCGGCTGCACTTCCCCCTTCTACTTCAGAGATAAAACCCCGGCGTTGACGCAGCGACTAGAGCACTCGCCTCCCATCACGCCGATCCGGGTTCGATTCCCCGTAGGGTCGGTCCTCGGATTTTCACGTGTGGGAATCGTGCCAGACGATGCCGCTGGTCGGCGGGTTTTCTCAGGGCCTTTCCGTTTCCCCCACCTCTTCATTCCGGTGGTGCTCCACACTCGCATCATGTCACTCCTCGCCAGCGCTAGAGACCTTGATGTTTATTCCTGACCAATTTCTCTTCACTTCACATACTTCCAGGAATAAGAAAGCAGAAAAGTAACTCTTCTTGACGAAATTTAGCTGGTATAGCAGCGGATGATAAGGCAAAAAAACTGACTGCCTAACAACAATGCCAAGAAAATGCGTACGAAACCCGCTGTAAATTCGCACTACGTCTATCCTGGTTTTCCGTTACGTGCAGCTGGTTTACACAGTCAGTTAACATCGCTTAACTAATTGACTACCTCTGTTTTTCTCGCATTTGAATATCTACCTTCTTTAAGCCAAAGTGATTTTTGGCCGAAATAATTTTAGACCAAGTCACTTGATTACAATTTGTTTTAGGTGACTTTATTTAATATCTCGTCTTTAGGCCAACTGACCAGCCAAATTTAGGGCAGAATCCTATTTAACAAAGTGGTTTAAACCAAGCGACAACGTGAAATAATGTTATCTATTTGTTACTTTACCCATTTTATTTTTCAGTTCATGTGACTTTAGGGAAATAATTCTATGCCCGGTGACTTGAGGTGAATTAAGAGGGTTTAACGAACCTTTAACAACGAGGTCTTAAGAGCCAATGAGGGTTAAATGAGGTGAAGTGACAACACAGCATCCATGCCCAAGCTGTAATTCGAATCCAGGACCTTTAGCACCGTAGACTGGTGCTTAACCGACTACGCTACGAAGTGTTGTGACCTGAAGTCACATATTGAAGGCCAGATGACACGTAAATATCTCTAGGCAAATAACTTCGGGTCAAATGAGTGTCTTAACTATTTATGTTACCAAAAGACGCACACTCGATTATATTTTGTTAACAAGTAATGATGTGGGGTACGTACGAACCAATTACTACTAGATTATGTTTGCCTTGTGCTGTAAAACTAAAGAAGTGACAACCAGCTTGGGAAAATGAAACTTAATAGCAGCTCGAAGAGTCTTACTGGAATTTTTATTTGTGATTTAGGAGGTTGAGTTATAAAACAAATTGCAAATTACAAAAGTTGGCTGTTATACTTAATTTCCATGGCCATTAAAGATAAAGACTAGACTTCATCGTATCTTCTGCTATTTATTGAATTCGTTTTTCAAAGAACCGTCATATCTCATTGGTACAGTCGTACATTTTTAAAATTTTCAGCAATTAAATGTGTTACCGTTAACAATACTACTTTCTACAGGGGCTCAGGCCGAGTTAGGTGACATGGAGTTTTTAGAATATTATGATAAATTAAAATGCTTTTTAAAATAGCTATTCAACTAGTCCACAACTGATAATTCTACTGGTATAGTTATCTTTACTTCGTTTGCACTATGTGATTATCATGTATTACTGTATTTTTAACATGTCGTTAAGTTTTCAATTATTTATGTATTTGGTATTTAGAATTAGCGACGTTTAAGATAACAACTGCCGTATAATTTTAAAAGTAAAACATCAATTATAGATACAATTATTTACACTAAAGTAAAACATTTTCGTTGACGTATTGGTGCCGAAAGCAAACAACAAATGAGTCATGCGACCATATATTGTACCATAACTTCACGTTTGCGCATTGAATACGCTGCTACATGGTTAACATTATTGGAAACTCTGCCTCGGAAATTTCATCTGGGCTCGGTGATGTTAGCAGATATGTTCGTGGGACGGGCTCGCGGACATTCCCACAGAAATTACCAATCATACGGTTTCACCAGAATAAAACGTGAAAAAAGGCTCCTTTATAGGTTACTAATAATGATAATAATAATAATAACATTTTTAAACATGGTTAAAGGATACAAAGTTTGCTCGAAATTAAATCAAGAGCTGAGAGCTTTCTGAATACTTCACAAACTGTGAACCAGCAGACACGCACTTTTGTGCCAAAGTTAAAAAATAAATTCTTTACATCGTTTTACATTGTTGAACTATGTGCTCATACTTTTATGCAGAGGCATACACAACCGGGAAGAAGGGGGACACTGAAGTGGCTGCAGCCTCCTCCACTACCAAATCACCAACGATTGTTTTAAGCTTAAGTAGTTACGTATAAAAAAACTTACAAAAGTAACGAAGAACATTATTCAATTATATCTTTAAGAATATTACCATCTCTGCTTGATGTATAATTTTTGTACACCACTTTGCCCCTAAAAATGTAAATTTTCCGGGCAGGACGGGGTTGAGGTGTGACCGCCGGAATCCCTGATTTTAACTCGTTGTGTCAGCCAAATAATTTACTAATGAATTATTTTACAGACATAGTTAAGGGTAGTACGTTTTGGAGGTACCACATGTATGTTAATTATCTCTATGTCTGGAGCTACAAGTTGTATATGTATATAATTAGGATGTTCCTAAATAACGTGTAAATCTCTTCGTCACGTTGTGGGGGATGCAAAGACAAGTAAAATGATACAGTACACTTAGGATTGCAGAGGTTGGGAGGTACCAGTAAACTGACCCATAATTTGTGGTCTTTCAGAGAAAGAAAAATTTTGTAGAAAGTCTTCCTTGCAAAATTATTTTTTAACCGCAAAATAATCTTGTGGTGGCCACAATATTTCTGTGATGTCAGTAAAATATTTTTGTGGAGACCATAAAATAAATATTGCAGGGCAAATAACCACAAAATATTTTGTAACTGCCACGAAATATTTTTTCTTTGGGTTGAGGGTCGCAATCCGCGTAGAAATAGCAACATATCGCAGTAGTCACGTTAAATAACATGTAAGGTGGCCCGACCTAACAGTCCGAGGGGCAGTGGATGTGTACCGATCGCAGCGCTCCGAGATTACGTCCGGTCGGGGTCACTCCCAGGATCTCACATGTTGGACTCGTCTGTGTTGATACCTACCGAAGATATACGGGATATCAGGGGACTGCAGTTTCCTCTGTCTTTTCATTCCCTGCCTGCTCCGTAATCACCTGAGTCACCCTCATTCGCAGTTGTTGATATTTCAAAGCTTGTTTAACGCAACTTGTGACCCTCTAATCAATACACTGTGTGTCAATTTACGGTGATTCCCAACCTCTACGACCATAAGTATACTGAATCATTTTACTCGTCTTTACATCCCCCACATCGTGACGAAGAGATTTAAGCGTTAGTCCGGGACATTCTGTACACTAATTTGTAAAATCAATTTACTGTTATTAAAACAAAAAAAATGTTTTAATGTATTCATATATTTTAATAGATATTTTTAAAACTTTTTTTCCAGGCAACAAATTTGTACGACTAGAAGCTCTCGTATAAACATTCATTATGTTGATATTAAGCACAATGGACGTGGAGCACCAAATAAAATCTTACTTAAGCCCCTGAAATTAGTCATTAACAGTGGAACGATTACGCCGCATTTATGAATACTTATATTAGCGTAGGTCTAGACATATCTAAGACTGACGTAAGAAAAAACTTTGCTAGGCACTGTTGGTGTCATTGTATAACTGTCATAAGCCATTTTTAATTTGTAATTTTGCTGTATGTGTCTATCTGGGACTCGATTTACTATACTAAGTGGTATCCGTACGTGGTAGGTACTTAATTTACAGCATTATACTTAGATTTAACAAACCTACAGTTATACAGAGTTTTCATTGAAAACTTTTCTAAAATATTTATTGCTTAATTATGTTAACACGTAACGTAGGCTTTGACATTGTGAGGCATTGTTACGGCGCGGCGGTAGGAACTTTAGCTGCACCTCGCTAGGAGCATAGTTACGTTGGGAACAATGTCGCTCTTAAATGATGAAAGGTGCCTCTTCACTTTCCTTGTTCTGAGGCCGATCGTCGACCTCTCGCCTCCCCCACGCCCACACTAGAGTGTTGCTGCGTGCTTCAAATCGATAGCTCGTCATTGTGTGTCCCTGCGCTTGGCTTCAGTGCCGTCGAAACCCGCGGCATGCTAACAAAGTGGTCACGCCGGCCTCTCAACACAGCGAGAGAACATGTATGAGGACAAAAACTTCTCATACACGAGCATAGATTAAAAACGTATACTGATGGTGCATGGCTTGATCTTCTTTGGCGAGGGATGTGAGGACGGAAGCAGGACGAGATCATTCACCATAGATGATACGTGAAAAAATGTTCTTGATTGCCATATACCAACAATGGGGCTGTGGGCTGTCCAACCATAATCTCATTTCTCAATACACTCACAGGAACGATGACTGCACCCAGAAAAACTCCGCTATATTGTTACATGAATAAACAAAGTCAGCTCGACCTCAGCATAGACTGTTGATGCAGAACCTGTATTTTCCTCTCATCTCTGTATAAGAGGCACAATTTGCTACTATACCTATAGATATAGCTTTGGGCATAAAATAATATGTAGCGGAAGAACTGTCGATGGTTGATTCATAATTTTTCGAACACGTATTTCCTAGAGTAATAATTGAAAATTGTTAACTGTGGTCAAATACATTAAATTTTAAACTATATGTGTTTATTACATATGTTTATTTAGTGGTATAAAATGGAAATTTAATTACTGGTGTAATATAAATTTTTAACTGTGAACAGCTATTCGTAAAGCAAGAAATATTTCAGCACAGTTTCAGTTCTTCTAACACTTCGTTGCTTACCATAGAACTGTATGTGGTTTTAGGCTACCTACCTTATCTTTTCTATGATTTTAGGTAACAGCTATACATAATTCTTAATGTATATCTGCTTAAGAATACTGCTTAAGCTTATTTTTAGAATCGAAGTGTTAATTTTAAAGCACTCTTACCTCTAGTTTGACAGACAAATACGCTTTAATATATAAATAATCTTCGTTAGAGTAACAGCTCGAATCATATGCGATTGAAACAAACAATTTCGCTCTGAAACAGGTCGAATACCACATTCATATGTCCGTGTGATGGCCAGAGATATTTCTAGGTAAGACACCAAACATTACGTAGTAGCATATAAAACAACACTTTCTAATAAATTTCTATTCTTTTTGGGTACGGAATCTGCTATACCTAAGCCTGTCTACCTCAAGAGAATTCTGAAACAGCTTCCATGGCAGCAGAACACAAATGAGACACGACAACTTTAAGAAATTGTGCATCTTGTATGGCAGACAGAATCGCAACCTTCTTTCAGTCGTCACTTTTGGCTAACTTAACTGTCGGAAGAACTGATTTAGTAGGTAGTTCATTAAATAGTTTAGTTCATTTACGTTACAGTGATCTAACCTGTCAAAGTTTTGAATTTTTTTTTTTTGCAGTTAACCTTGAATAATACTAGAAAATCGAAACTTTTTACATTTTGTTCTTAATACGCAGCGAAACTTGCGCCAAATATATAATTCTCAACATCATTCCAGCCAATTTATATAAAACATACGTTTACTAAGTTACCAAGTGGAAACATACACACACGCACGCACACACACACATATATACGATAAACATCCTTGTTTGTTGTTTATGGAGGGTAGAGAAGAAAGTATTGTATACAAAATTATTTGTGTGAGTAAGATATTTTTCAAAAAAAGATATTAACACTATCTTATAGTTGAAATATTTCTCCGATAATAGATGCTCCAAAGTATACTTATGCATTAAGAATAATAAACATGTTTTCTCCTCTTTTTTCGTGTTCTGTCTTTCATGTTTTTGTGTCGTCACTACCGCCCCAGGAAAGCGTTTCCGACCTTACATTGCTACGTGATTTCCCATAGTCTGGGTGTACTCTATCTCTCCTGAAAGTTTGTAACCACTG
>PNEQ01074141.1:53823-89975 GCA_003012365.1 Medauroidea extradentata
ATATATATATATATATATATATATATATATATATATATATATATATATATATATATATATATATATATATTATACATCCGGTATAATATATATATTATACATCCTGTATAATGTATATATTATATACATACATATATTCTGCGTATATATATATATATATATATAATTTCTCAATAGTCATACTGGTTATTGGTATTCAGTATGAAATGTATATAACTCCTTAGATATTTAATAAGCCTATTCCAAAGCCAAATATCCTCGGTATATAAATTTGGTCGATAACTACTGAGGATAAATTTGAGGTAGTTTTTAGGAATATTTACTCTCTACAGAGGTTGTATTGCAGAGAAAAAAAAGTTTTTAAATATTTATTTTTAATTAAAGTGAAAATTACAACATTAATTGGTTGCGTTCAAAATATATCAAAAGAATTTTTGAAGAAACTTTTTACTCCTTGTCATCGTTTTCGGTTTCGAATTTATACTCGTCACTTCTTAGCGCTTGCCTACACTTTGAGAGAAACCCATCCATAAAATAGCGTGTTTCTGGTCACGCTCTTAAAGCTGTGTTTTTATATGTCGGTAAGTCAGTGAGTCAGTTTTCCCTTTTATACGTTGCAATTATTACGGGTGCAGTAATTTGTGGTTTCTACGCGAATTAAATTATCAAAAAATTTTCTCACCGCCCCAAATGCAAGAAGCATACCCACAGTAAAAACGATTAGTGTTGTGCAAACAAATGTAAAATAAATTATTTTGTTAGGATACCAAATAAAACGCATAGTTAAAGAAAGAGTAATCTGTGGAAACTTAATTAGACGTTGATAACTGGCCCATATTATGTTAAAATTCTAAACATTAATCATCGCATCTTGTCGGGATACATTCCCAGCTTTTGTGACTTCATTAAAAAAAATTCATATTTTTCATCCGACAGAACTAAGAGATTCATTTACCAGTAATTAGCTAACGCCAGGATTGGGATTTTTATGACTGAATAGCGTCAGTGGACTAATACCTCTCATTAAAATTCCATTCAAGAAATTTTTGTATTTATATCCCATTGTGTTTAAATTTTTTGTCTTCAATCTAGTCAGCTGCTTCCGTTTCAATAACTCGAAACACGGGTTTACTTAGAAACCAGTATGGTAGGTATTACATTGATACAGACTCTAAATAAAAAAAGACGGTTGCTCATATATTTTGTACATTCAGTACAAATAATTAACTTTTGAACGTCATATATATATATATATATATATATATATATATATATATATATTTCTTTTTTTATATCACTACGAAACTGTATCACTTGTTAACATTTCTTGCGACTAAATTTTATTCGCATGATGCATTTAAACATTTCAAATTTTTTCCTGACAATAATATAATTTGTATATTTGAAACGTACAAATTGCAAATACAAACTACCATATTGAAGTTAAGAAATCGTCTCTGACATCCATTACGAGAAACCGTTTGAGTAAAATTAACCACGCCACGGAAATTTATTTACTACCAATATTGACAATACAAACACTGTCCTACGGATTTAAAACAATGTAGGTTTTTAGCGAACAGTGCCCCTTACAATTGCTACGTCGTATTTAACGTTTTTATTATATACGAGTGCAGGTGAGCTAAGTGTTCTATAAAATACATTAAGGTATGTATAATATTATTTTACTTTTGTACATGAAAATATTTTGTGAGCAAAAGCAATTAAAGTAAGGGTACGAACACCAACACTACACTATTACGTATTAAAAATGTGTTATGGTACATAAGAATATCTACAAGTTGTTTGCGTATGAGAGAGCGATATTTAAGAATTAAAAAATATAACTTTTATTAAAAGGTTCAGGCTATTGGAGGACCATGTAAAAAATCATAAAAGCGCAACAAAATATATAGTTTTTTTTAAAATTGAAAACGTCAAAATAAACATTTAGCCAGAAAGGCGGTTTTATGTAGGGAAATTGTTATGGAGAAGTTAAAGTCATAACTGTTTTCCGACATAATTAAATGAACTCAAACACAGAACAGTATGGAAATATGTTTTGTCGAAATGATGACAGATACTACATAATTGAATAGGATACGTTTCCAACTCTACCTACCATAGTCAAGCACAAACCGTAAAATATGTTTCATGTTCCCGGCAATAGGAGAAATTCCTACAATCCTGCAACGAATCAATTCGTACAAGATTACCCTGATGAGCATGTGAGTGAATCTACTCGCGATGCATGTGTATGATTAATACAATCTAATTAACTGAGACAAGAATCCAAGGCATGAAAAACGCTGAGGTGTGACATATTTGATCAGGTCAATAATATTTAAGGTACAGAGAATCTAAGCATGCATGATTTACAAGTAAAAATACCAATATACTTCGAGTAAAACCCATCCAATCACAGATGATGAAGCTGGGAGAAAGGGGTGAAATCACAAATTGAAATAACTAGACATTACGTGAGATAATTCAATTTTATTAAAAGAGGTATATGTAATTGAAAGTAGAGTTTCAATATTGTATTTTTGCAAAACACCGAATTAGGCCTTAAATGAACTTCCGAAGCTGTGGATGGTATTAGGTGTGATGATCTTTAACCTGTAAATAAATGACTTTTAAAATTGATTAATTTCAAGACAATAACAGTGTTTGCCACCTTTTTACTGTAAAATTTACTTTACAGCAATTTTTTTCTTTTGTAATTTTGTTTTTTTTTTATCAGCATATAGTAGGACGATGATGTGATGGGAATCTTAAAAAGTATGCAAGTATAATATAGATAATAACACAAACAAAAAGAAAATTACGGGCGACCAGGTAAATTGGCCAAAGTATTGGGTTCTTAAACATTTTAAGAAATATTTGAAATAGTTTTTTTAAGTGTTAAAGTCATGTCATTTATAAAAGCATATAATTACTTAAATAACTTACATTCGATAAATGACGGTTGCAAATATATATCAAAATACTGCGCGGCTAGAAGCAAGACACAAACGAGTCAACGCCATGAAATAACAACCCATAAAAATTAAGCAGTCTATTTCGTGTTATTAAAGACGACCATTGCTGTAGTCACATAAGCTGTATTTTAATAAGAGTTTGCTTCTGTCCTTGTGAAAAACAATATTTTCCAATTTTTATTTATTTCTCATTTTTTACTGGTTACGTGTCATTGTAAAGATACATTTTTTATTCGCCGACGCCAAATCAGAATGTCTCTGCGAAACCAGAGAAAATTGGCTCTTAGGCAGTAGCTCTCAACACGTATACGGACTCTAATCGTCCATCCATCAAAGTGGACATAAAATCATAAACCCAACCCAGTAATTCAATCAGCTAACTAGAAAATTAACATTGCACCTAGTATGCATGTACTGTACCATACAGTTATGTTACGTGTTAATTTTTATTCACTGCTTCCAGTAAAAAGTAGACTATGTTCTTTGCGGTAGAGTGAGTTTTAGGGAGATTGTCTTGTCTAGGATAGTAACTGAAAAATATATTCTACTAGTGGCCCCGATGTTGTTGTGTACCTCTACTCCGTTTTACACCCCTCCCACAACTGCAATTTTTTTGGCATAAACTTTCGCAGTTACCCTTTTCTGCCCCTCTAACCCGGCTTGGGTTAATTCTGCTACAGATTGAAAAGAAAATGTGATTTCTTAATGAAGAATTTGACACATGGAAAAATTCTACCGCTAGATTCACTGCTATCACTAACGAGTGTAATTAAATACGAAACCGTAGCAAAACTAAACTTAACTATGCTTGGAAAGAGAGAAATCGTTTAATTTAATGTTACTCAAAAAACAAACCAATTTCGCCTTTTAAATTATAATTTTCATGTAACTTAAAATTCACGAAAGCTATGTGATGCGTCAGTTTACAAGCGGCAGAAATTGATTTTGTGCCGAATTTTTAACATGGATCTTTACAACTTGTAGTAGTACTAACTTTAAGTCCGGCTTGACCCACCTTTTTTAAAATTATATATATATATATATATATATATATATATATATATATATATATTATTATTTTTTTTTTTACAGGAGGAACCTTCGTCAGCGCACGCATAGCAGAAACTCATCAACATTTTATCACTCTCGGATGAATTGTATAGGAACGCATTTAAGACCGAACAAAAGAAAAACATATTTACACTAGTATAACAAGTAATTGCAAAGGAAATGTTGATAAAGTAATACAAATTACAGTGCCATATAACAGGAAGTAAATAAAATTTCAAAGTTTGTTGTGTTAAGGCGCCCGCCTGCCTGCCTTGTAACCAGCATTGCAGCATGCTAGCAGAACGCTTTTGTCTAAGAAACTACTAAACGTGTTTCTAATGTGTGGATTAACAAAAAGAACAAACACTTCAAACGACCTCGGAATAGAAGTTTCAAAACATCGCGTTAGTTAGAAAGACCATTTCAGAGCACCTCAAAATTACTAACAACGGCTTTTTCAATCTGTTATGTCTAAACAACTACTGAAGGGATTCTTGTGAAACTACAATAGAGAGGTGTATTGGACTTTACTGAAAACTTTCCAGCAATAAAAAGATGGGGTCACCACAGAAAGTGTCAGTCAGGCGAGTGGTCTACGATACCGCTACACGCCATTTCATTGTCTTGCAGTAGAGGCGATACCGCGCCAGATGAGCTGCTCAACATCGCTCTTGGAGTCGTGCCTCACTCACACTAACACACGGCGCCTTAAGTTGGTGTAATTAATATGAAATAAGAAAAATCTGCGAGTTGCCTACACGCCTGCCACCCACCCAGCTGCTACCGTAGGTGATTTTCCCAGTCTGCCCTGTTGCAACACTGGGCCTGGTGCTTTCTTTACATTAAAATGTGGCCAACAATACAAGTTGGCTGACAGTGACGTTAGTAACAAGGCCTTCAAAAGGGCTCACATTATTGTGAATCGCCTATGTAAGCTCGTGCTCAACACATAATAATGCAATGTTTTCAGACAGTATATTTTCGTGACAGTCAGGAGTTCCTGGTAACCGCAACAAATCTTTATCGTTCGGTTGCACAGCACGCGCGTCGCTATAAAAACTTTGCTGCCGCGCCGGACACACCGCGCTGGAGATGTCGCAGCTGACCACGGCCGAGTTGCGTGGTGGAAGGTGGATGCTGGGAAGTGTCGCAGATTTACGGTCCAGCAGGGATGGGGAGGTGGTGGGGATGGTTATGCATCAGGGGTAACGACCAGACCCTAGCAGCCACGGCCGAAAAGAGGCGCCTCAGGGAGCAGCGGCTATTTTAGCTCGCTCGCGCCTGCGTACAATTTTTTTCTCCTGCAACCCCCAACCCTCAGGGCAGAAGGCGCCACGCGGAAAGGGAAGGAAGAAGGGGTGGGAAAAAAGCGGTCATGGCTAGGTGCAGGGAGGATGGGGGGTTGGTAACTAATGTGCCGAGGAAAGATGAAAAGAAGAGGCGCGCGAGCTTTATGTGGCGAGGCCGCAGGGCGCTAAATCAAATGCGGCGCGGTCTTGCAAAGAGAACTATGGTGTCTGACGGGGGTTTGGAGGGTGGTTAAGAAGGGTGGTGAGTATGGGGAGATGGGACTGCGTTCGGACATGGTCAGCATGCCAGACGACGTACTCGGGAAGATATACAATGACCCCGGCGAAGTCGGGCGTGCAGGAAACCTACCGGAAAAGGTACAGCTGGGTAGAGAAGAAAAAAACGCCCGTATCTGCGTCGCTACAGGACCTAGCTAACGAGAGAGCCCGTTAGTTGGTGTGGGGTGAGGGGTTGTCCCGCGCACAAGCATGACAGTCACTCCGTTTTTTTCCCCCGCTCCACTCCGGACTATTAAAACTCGCCCGAGGAGAAAGGAAAATATGCAAGCGAGGCATGAAATTTCATCCCCCAGGGTGATTCCGGCCAATGAAAAGAGCGGACCGCGGCGCTGTGACGTGCCGGAGGATAGACCGCGAACTTTGTTTGTCGCTGCCCCGGCCAATTGTCGCACGAACTAACGTGACAAAGTCGTGTTTCCGCTAGAGAACAAAAGAACAATTAGTTTCTGCGATGTGGACAGTCATCACCGCCACACACTTCCCGCATGGAAATATTCAGTGTTCGTACGCTTTAAAAATGACGTTCGTCACGTCTGGCCTGTCCGTCTGTTTAAAATAGCTTGTCAAAACATTTATTGAGATTCGCAGGGAACGGGCAATGCCAGGAAACATATTTGCCATTTTTTCAGCAAATATTTAAAAAAAAAATAATAAATAACCAGTTCACTTAAGTTGCGTGGTGATGAGAGGATTTTACGGCTCTTTAACAATGAGTTCGTAAGAGCCGATGAGGGTGACGTGATGTGAAGGGAACATTCATGCCCGGGCCATGATTCGAACCCACGACCTCTCACATCATTGAATAGCGCCTAACGAACTGTGCTACGGAAACCGGCACTAGAAGATTGGAAAAACTAATTTATTGATTGGATATTTTATATCACCTTTGAAATTTCTGCTACTTCAATAAAGTAAATTTCAGCAATTATCCCGCATTAGCATTAATATTTATTTAACGTCCCGTGAAGTAGCGTTAAGATTCCTGCTATATGCGAACAGTGGAAGACGGGAGGAAATCAGCCATGGCTGGTATGTGGATCTATCCCACCATTTGGAGCTATTTAGGATAACCCTGGAAATCTGCAGAAATTAGGATGGCTGGACTGGGACTTTAATCAGTTTCTGCTGATCTCTTGGCGAACGTTAGTAAACACCCGTTCCAGCCTCACACACAAAAAAAAAATCCATTTATATTACTGTCGCACTCAAAATCTACCCAATGTACTCTAGTGTTTACTATCCAACGTCTTGAAGTGTGGTTATTGCATGACATTCATTACATAGGACTACATCATTTCACACACACGTCGCCACTCACCAGCGCTAAGACTTAAGATGATAACTGCTGACCAAAATCTCTTCACTTCACATACACGAACACACACATTTGTGTGTATCATGGGAAAAATGGTCTCCTTCATAGATAAATGTGAATACCATGTTTTGTCAAAACTCAATTTGTTAATTGTAAAAATTATATAACTATCAATATTTTAAACTTTTTTAAAACATTGTAATACGTGCTGTGTTATTTCTATGACGTACTAGCAGTGCGACCACGGCTTTGCTCGCGTGTGTTACTCATAGCAGATAATACTGTATTTGCTTTAATTGAAAAACTTCTTTGTACACCAGATAGGTTGTGTAAGAACGACAAAGCTACTAGTCGAGTTCTTAAGTTTGTACCTGCCACTAACAGCGACTTTGCTGGGACCTTATTTATAGTCACAACAAAGTTAACGTTGTGGGATAATTACAGACTCTTTAATGTAAGAGGGTAATCGAATGAAATACGCAGTTTGCTTGGTATTAAGACTGATTTCCCCGGAGGACAACCATTGGTGTTGGTGCCCTCAGTAAAATACTTGTTTTTCAAAACGTTCACTTGAAGTTAAGTACCATTAGGCAGTTTCGGTGGGATAATGTTTTGCAGAAATATAAATATGTTTGGTGCCCCAATCTTAAGGTTAGTAAGATGGTATAGTGGGCTGAAGCTGTCAATTAACTGTAGTGGACAGTGGACTGCATAATAAATTTTTACCGCTTTTGAACGACTTCATCCAAATTGAACTAATTTAATCTGTCTTGCAGTGTTTGTGTATCAGAAAGAAAAATAGCTGCACCACATAAAGTTGTATTATTAATTATTTCCTAGCCTCATAGAGGTTCTACCCGCACGTCTCGATAGAATACTAGAACGAATCTCCTGTATAATTTATTTCTCGCTGATCGTACTTGCTTTTCATATCGTCTACCTTGAAAGTTTACTAATTAAGTTTTCTTCCTAACAACTAAGTTATCTTATAAAATAATAACATTTCATTAATTCTTTAAGTATTTATGTAAGCATCACTCTGACGTGAACACCACATCAATGTCTCTACTGGATAACTAAGTACCATCGGCCGTTTTCCACTTACCTAATCATCATTCTGAAACAAAAATTAACTTTACATCTCGATGTGTTCGATATATATTGAATATACTCTAGGTCTTTTCACCTCCTAAGAAACCGAATTTCGAAAAACCCTTGAATTGCATTTTAAACTGGTGTCTCTTGGACGTGAAAAACACAATAGCTCACTGTGTTCAAGATATATCGACGATTAATTAAAAAACTCATTTCATCACTTTTCACCCCTTTTCACCTTCATAGGTGGGAATTTCGAAATCTCGTGAAATCACTTTTCAGGTAGTAGAGTAAGGACCAATCTTAAAGAAAAAACAAGTCAATTTATAAATATCTGTGGGGTCAAATGTATCGATTGTGAATTTAAAAAAAAATTACCCGTTTTACTTCTTTAAGGCCGAATTCAGAAAATATATTTAAATTGCATTTTATATATTTACATAAGCATCAATCTAAAGCAGAGAGTACTTCGATATCTTGATTTGTTCAATAGATATGGAGGAATAATCGAAAAAGAAGTTCACATATTTTCACCCCCCTTAATTATAACATTTCAGTACATCTTGGGGTCATGTAACCAATTGAAGTAAATGTCACGAAGACAGTCAATTGTGTTTCAGTGGTACAGGCGATTAATAAAAAAACATGTTTTGCCCCTTTTTACTGCTTAGGGGTCAAATTTCTTAAAGTTATAAAACAACTTTTTGAGAATTTACGAAAGTAACATTTTGAAGTAAAAATAAACTCTCTATCACAAAGGATTCGATAGATATCGATAGTTAATCGGAAACACGTTTAACGTCTTTACACCCCTTTAAAAGTTGAATGTCGAAAAATCATGAAACTGGCTAGTACGTATTTTATGTGTATCCTATTAAAGTAAAAATCACGATGATAGGCCGTCGGGTTCGAACTGTATCGATGTTTCATCGAAAATGCATTTCACCCCTTTTCATCCCCCTTAAAGGTCGAATTTTAAAAGAAGTCCTTCTTTGGGCTCGCTTACGACCTGATAGAAAACCACACAAAAAAATTCACGATTCTAGATCCAGTGGTTTGGGCTGCAGTTTAATATGTCAGTCAGTCAGTGTTCTCATTTATATAGAGAGATTAGTATTAAAATAATGTATATATATTATCATCATTATTATTATATTATCTCCTTAAAAACCAGGTATGAGATGCTTGAGTTACGGATTTTCAACAATTTACTATGCAGCAATGTTAACAATAATTCCCGTTAAATGGTACTTCACAATTGAATTGAACGTGATTGCCTCTATAAACAACGTTACATTTGTTCAAAGCCAACTTAGCATTTCATGAGCTGAATCTATGCCTATGTGCATGTGTAAGGGACGTGAAAAATTTGCGTTTTTATTTAAGAACTAGCTAGAATTAGAACCACTGTAAATTAAGATTACTATCGCAGATTTACCATTTGATTTATTTAACACCTTTCAGAGGGAACTAAGCCAATAATAAAGAGCCAAGTCGGTAGCGAGCAGCTTGTGAACATCTGTCGTCTATTGGAACACACAGAGAGTCTTGGATGCTTGCTTACAGGTCAGTGAACCCACAAAGGCATCTTGTGTCTGTAACTAGAGACCGGAAAAATTCGCGATTCATTGACAGCCTACAAGAATGGCTGTTCACCGAAGCGAACTGCAGATGCTCATTTGCTGGTTGCTATCGCAGCGACAGCACATGAAGGCGCCTGCATTCATTTGGTTTCTTCTAAGAGGCGTTAAATACGCCAAAGGGTCAAATCGTGACATCAACTGCAATTGCTTGAATTCTAGCTTGTGCTCAAACGAAGACGCGAATTTTTCCGGTCCATATGAGCAACAAGACGATGGAGAGTTTAAACACAGGAGACTTACAGCACTGGTGTTCCTACATTCGTTGATATACGTGACTGAAATTTATGTTGTCTTCGAAGCAGTATATGTGTGCAGAGCCCAAGTGTTCAATGTTGTTTACCGAAATCGCTCTAAGCGAACGCTGGGATGGTTCCTTAGCACTATACAAAGGGGTGACACTAGATATGGCCTACGAACTCTTTATTTGAGCACTAACGGTTGAGTATTACCAACTTTGTGATGGCTAAAAAAAAAACAACAAAATGAATTGAAAAAATATGTTTGGCAAAGTTTATGAAATTAATGTGCAAGATTGTGTTACATTTACAAATATAAGCGTAAATAGTAACAATATAAAGTAACAGACAGATTGCATTTTGAAATTTAGCATGATAGAACTTTTTACTCGTTGGGTTTGTCAATTTACTCGTTAAATTTTGTTGATATTTGTCCGTTAACTACGTGCGAGTTGTGAGAAGCTGTGTTCTTCAAGTTGTGACTGCTTTGAAATTAAATTTTGAAGGCGAGAGTTTAGTGTATTATGTATCTCCAGCGCGTTGATTGCTATATTTGTGCGATGTATTGAATACACAGTTCAAGAAACGTGTGTAATAAAATTTTGAGTGCCTTGTGGCGGACACCATAACCAAAATATTTCCCCAAAAATCTCGTACTAACTTACAAATCAACTGTGGTATAACTCATACCTTGAGGTACGTCAATTTCGCAAATACATTCCAGGTCAGGTTGAACGCCAAAAATATATACTTCATAACCACGTGCGTGATTAGCTGGCGGCTGTCACAAAACGCATTTGACTACTGCAAGCCAGTAGTAAATAAGGAAATGATTCATAGAGCTATCGCTTGTAATGTTGTAAGTCAATGAATAATCGACTGTATACAGAGTGTGTACAGGACTGAGTAATGTAGGCTACTGCCAGATGAATCCGCGAAATTGACGTACCTCTACTCATATCACAGTTGATATGTACGAATAAATTACTTACACATCCGTACATCTAAAGGTCCTAATAAATGTCCTGCATTATTAAAATTCAAATATAAATAGGGCAACGTGGCTAACAATGTTGCTTTGCAGGGACAGAACCAAATTCTCTTTAAACATAGTTAAACTTATAATATTAGTAAATAAAGAAACCCAGCTTCCTAAGTGTACACGGTGTAGCAAAAATAGTATGTTATTTGTTTTCTTTGATAGCGTATTATTACATAAATATAACATTAAGCAGGCGATTTCCAGTACGATTTCTAGCTGCGTGGTTGGCAACATATAATCGTTAGTGAGGCCAAAGGACCCAGAAAATAAGACGCGAGGCTTAACCCGGGAGTGCCAACTCTGTCTTTTATATGCTCCTTGCACTAGACCATGGTTGACTCCTCTCCTAGTTCCTCGTTTTTTTTCAAGTCGTGACTCACCTTCTCTAATGACCTCGCTGTCGACGAGACTTAAAGCCCGCTTACCGCTCTGGTAAGACACTCGCCAACTATCATGACAATTTTTGCTTTTAAATGTGGGGATCGGGTTAAAGATGGTGTTTGTTGGCGGGTTTTCTCTGCAATTTCCCAGTTTTCCCCGCCCCTTCATTTCGGTGCTCCTCACCACGCTAAAGATTGATGTCAAGCGCTGACAAAAATATCTTTAATGCACTTTCATGTGTTATCTTTTCCATAAAAATTCTTCCAGATACCGAAACACATTAAAAGTATGTAAAACAATTTTATGAAATAAAGTTAGGTTTTTTTTGCAAAGTTGGTAAACATTTTTGTATTTCTGTTTCGTTCTTTGTAAAACTTGGTCCGTAATTTTTAAATACGTCTGTCTAACATTAAAAAAAATACAACAAATCATAAATCAAGAAATCACTTACGTGACCTACTACCAACAATCTGTTCTTAATTCGACAAGTAAGCATACTTCATAAATAACTGCTTTATAATTGAGTAAGCATTGCTACTAAATATCAACTGAGAAATCATTATACGTTGTACTAATTTGAAATAATACTTCATGAAGCATTAATTGGGACGGTAACAATAAGCGGAACATTTTTTCTGGAACTACAAATTGAAAACCATATATAAGCTCGAGTATAAGTATCAGATGTATAAAGTATTGCTTAAATCATCATTAGGAATCCCAGCCTACAATAACTGCGAATTTGGGGCTAATTACAACTGAATTAGCAAGTGAGAAGTTGGAATGTAGGTACGAGTAATGTAGTAGGAGGTAATTAAATAGTTTATTAATGAGATATTTGTTACGTAAATACCGACAGGTACAGTTTATTAATATGTTTTTGCTTTTGTAATCTCGTTAGCAAATAAAACTAAGGAATTCATTACAGGCCAGTTTATTTAATTATAATTAATAATATGGCTCACTTACCATAAGAACACTGCTATTCCAAAATTAAGACTAAATTATAACGTTTTCGTAGAGTGTATATGTTAAATTTAACGTTAGTAAATATAATACTATGTTTAAAATATTTATGAGCTTTCTGTTCCATTGTGTGGAGAGTGTCAAAACGTGTGGCAGAGTTCTAAGTAATTTAGACAAATACGCACCTTCATCTCTTTAAAGTAGTATTTTTTATAACATAACGTAGAATAAATTTGCTCGTAAAGTGCTAAAAAGTTGCAGGTGCAAATCCGATGGCAAATATCATCCTCGTAACTCCGTTAACAGTTATTCACGGCGGCGCGGATAGCTGCTTCGGCTGTTCGCGGGGATGATTTACTTAGCGCCGCACGTCGCGACTCATAATTTATAGTGCTCCAACTTGCGGAAGTACGTAAATTTCTCCTCGACTGCGTGGGGAGAGGGGCTAGGGGGCTGTTAGAAAAAAAAGGAGGCCATCCATCTTAGCGGGTGGCTGGGTATGTGGCACAGCCTTCCTGTTGTGCCGAACAGCGACTTGGTGCCAGGGCTGGCAACCCTACCCCAACCCCCTCTCAGCAGCTACTGAACTCACCCCCTTGACGGAGAGTGGGTAAGGGTTGTGCGGGGGTGGTTTCATCTTGCAGTACCGGGCGCCCGGCGGGACTGCATGAAAATGGGAGGTGGAAAAACTAATGTGGCGGAAGTTTTGGGAAACTCGGCGTGATTTATAAGGTTCCCTCCAACACCCTCTCTCCACTGGCTGGGTATGTTAGGTACCCCGCCGCTAGAATGCGCTGCTCGCGATCGGTTATCGTAGGTATTTTAAACTTTTAATTTACCCGTCGCAAAAATTTTCGCTAAATCGCAGTGTCAGTGCACCTACATTTTTCTGTAGTCACATCAGTATGCAGAATTTAAATTGCTTACGATTTACATATGTTTTGGAACACACCCAATCACATTATAAAACATTCGGAAACTTAGATTTCATATGAAAAAATATCACGTCTGTTTTACTCTATTAGATATTTGTTATGCACTATACTAGATTATGATTTGCTTCGTTTTGTTTATCCGTTTTTTTGTAAACCGCATTTAGCCAAACACCTTTATATACTTCGTCTTTAACAATGTTTCAATTCATTATAACTCTCAATAAAAATACTATTCACTAACTTTTCTCTATCTCCAATAACTTTCTATAATTAAATTCCGTCTGGGTTTCAACTTGGTGTTAAGAAAATGTTTTTTTTTTTACGTTGTTTTCATTTGATTACATTTTTAATTGATTTTCTTTTAACATCTTTTAAACCTAAATATTAATGAAATATCAACCGAAGGTAACATTGCCAATTCAAATTAGAAAATTCCTGCGACAACAGACGTGGTTGCTTAAGAATATGTAGCACGCAAATAAATGTTAACAATAAACTGGTATTGTTAATTAAATCTTTATCTCAGCTAAAGGAAAACGCAGCGTACAAATAATTGGTGATAAAGGCACGTGATGCTATAATATTTAAATTAAGAAACATCTCGACAAGTTAGTTTACAATGACAGAAACGTAGTAGTAGCATCAAACAAAGTGTTGAATTTCACGATATGCAATATCACGAATGCTGCTAGTCAAACTGAGGACAGAGTAAACAAGTTGGCCAGCGTTATAAACTCAATCACTAGAACGTTAAATCAACAATTACATATAGAACGTAAACATGCTATTGAAATACAATAATTAGGGATGACGGTCGTGTTAGAGTTAGTAAACACCTTGATAAGAGAACTGTAAATCGAATTATTTACCACTGCATGTAATAGGGCAAAAAAAATATTCTTATGGACCTCCACAAAATTAAAAATTTAATTCTGCAAGTACGGGTGAGCATTCCAATGACAGAAATCACGAAATCTATTTAAACCCGCAATGAACCATATCTGAAAATCAATCAGTAGTAAAAATCCAAATACCGTTAAATTGTATCAAAAACACATGGAAAATCTAGGAAATAATGCGAACTGTGAACAAATCCACGGAAAAAATTGGTTACTTAGTCACCAACGTCACGAAGGTAGTAACTGACCAACTCACAACAAATTAGAAATCCCTAGAAAGAAACGTGGATAATTCTAATAACATTTACCGAATTCAAAAAGAAAACATTCTTTCCCGAAAACAGGAGTGATTCAAAGCTTCCATACTATTGTTTAGTTTACTATTTTCTATGTTGCACTGCAGTATTTACGTGTCACATTTTAATTATTGTTTATTTTCTGCTGTGCCCACTTGACTCAGCCAATGAGAATTATAGCATGTCGATAGTGAATACTTGTGATTCATAAAGACCCGGAATTTTCTCGAGAAAATGTTATTTTTTGAACTCCTGTATCCGTAAGTTACGTTCGCGGCTGGGTCAAGTTTATTAAATTCATCTTTGAGCACTCTGAACTGATAGTAGACTTGCATACAATTCTGACTATCTACCCACGTTTGATCAAAACCAATCTGACGAGTTTTGCGAAATTCGCTCATTCATTTGTTTATGAACTGGGCCAAATCTAAAACACGTAAACACGTAAAAGAGACCATACATTCCTTTTAAAGGTTACGTTCAAGATCACGAGTTAGATTTTTAGAGAGAAGAGAACAAGCGAATGCTTATTCAAGGAAGTACGCTAGCTATTGCACAAACTGGACGGCATAGTTAAAAATTAAAAATTACTGCTAATATTGTAGTACAACTAAAATCAGTTATGTTTTGTAGATTTGAATTAAGACATGTCTAAGGCAAAATTTACTTTGTTTTTTAATTTATTTTTACTATGAAAAAAAAGTTCATATTTATTATTAAAAAAATTCACATTTGTACTAGCGTTTGGAAAAGGTTGTCATTTCTTGCACTTGACCAAATTAAATACTAACATTACTATTGGCTATGTTCGTGAAATGGTTTTAATTCATGAATTAATGTCATTATTTAAATGAAAGATTTAATTAGGCCTATATTTTAGAAATGAGATTATTTTAATGATTATTTGTTTCAACTAGTGGAAGTTAAAAAAAAATTAATTTAAAATGTAATAATGCAAAAAAAAAATGGCATGTATATAATTAAAGATCGAACAATATGCAGTACAGTATCCAATATGAAAATATTTTTTAAATGTCAAAGAAGTAGACATGTGCTTGTCTTTAGGTCCTCCTCCTCAGGCAGTTGTATGAAGTATTTAATTTCCGCCGCCTCTGCAGGTCGACGACTCTATCTAAAATACCATTTCGCATAAAAATGAGATATAATTTCTATTATGTGTTCAGCATCTCGGAACAGAGTTACGATGCGATCGTTATGCTCATGTTATTTAGCATGTAGGCTTACTCGATCGAATGGTAGCTCTATGAAAAATTAATTGCGTTTATTATTTTGTAAAATGATGTCTTCTTTCGACTTTACGCTATACTAATCACAAATAAAATTAGTGTACCCATTATATAGATAAACAGTTTGTATACAGGATATCAATTTATAATAATGTAGAAAATAATACGTTTTTAAAAAAACCTTTACGGTAGTGTACTGCTTCCCTCTTGAAAGCATTGTATCATACGTACGTGCTTGCTGTGGCCCAATTATTCCTCATGCTGGTGGTAACTAAACACTCGAAGATTTCTCATAAGTACTGCTGAGGCAGAAAGGTGAACATGAAGCAACGAAGTAATGAGAATTACTTAGAAAACCTACTTGCATGCCGTAAAGTCCATAAAATGTCCGATATGCGAAGAACATACTCAAGTGTCACCTGTTTTCGTAATGCATTATACGAATTCTACTTTCTGTACAATATGTAATAATTGTAAACATACAAACATCGTAAAATTTAGAAGCAAACGTTAGGAAATATACAAATACAGAAACACCTACCTAATATTTCCAAAGCAAATTTGTAACTTTCAAAATTGTCTCTTGCGTCACCAAAATATTTACTTTTCAGGCACGTTTCCGAATTTATTGGAGTCAACATTAAATTTAATATATGAAAGACGACAGAGATGTCGCAAATTAAAAAATTTCGACACAAAATATCGTTTCACTCTAGGCCACAACTTATCGGTCAAACAACTAATATAATTACTTAAAGTCATTAGTAAAGCTTTTATATTTACTCTCTTCCTCACCTATTATGATATGACATCCTCACAAACTCCTCATAAATGCAGTTGCGACTACCATTTATGTGCTTAGGGCATGTAACTTTGTGCGGGTAAACACGGTGGTCACTCTTAAAGCCATCATGTGAAATTTAGCAAATGTTATATTTTCTATGCATCTGGTTTTCGAATTCTAAGAGACCAATGTCAATCAAACGTCTTTTGACCTTATGGGAGAAACAATTTTTTTTTCTGTGTGGCCGTTTGAGAACTTTTATTTACTATTCAAACAAGATGCCATTTGAAGAAGTAGCAGTGTAGCGACACAAACGATCAGCTGTTTTTGTACTCCTGTGAACACCGTCCTCTGGATATCTATCAAGCACTACTGACACATTCCTACAAGAGAATGTGTAGATGTGAATCTGATGATCCCAGCAACGATTGTTCCAATGAATTCATTACGGGGTCAGATAACGTATTTAACAGATGGGCACCATCCACCACTAAGTGTACTAGCTTCCATAGGGATGTTTTGGGGGAGCGGAATGAAAGTAGAGTGGATGCTACAATTTGTACCAATACGCAACCTCTCTGCACTGAACAATGTGAATGGTAAAGATGCTTATTCATACTTGAAATGCTCTTTAAAATCTTAGTCTGACTGCTCTTTTATAATTATTTGTGTTCTTCATCTATTGTCAATAGCAAGTCATATGACTGTCGTTATTCTACAACACTAGAGCCATAAAAATGTCTGGGGAAGGGCAACTATTAAAATTGCATGTGATCAAATTTCCTATAAGTGTTTACCACTTGAACATCTTATCGATACTACGCACATGACAAAAGAAACATGATTTCCTAATTACATCCAGAAAGTGTTTCTGACGCCATCGTTTGTGTAAATGGTGACATTACAAAAGAGCTAGGCAATAGGCCATATTGAGTTCTAGGCAATATGGGGTAAAATTACCTTAGTGAGAGTCGTATTGTTTAATTTTGTTGGGGATATTATAATGAATTTTCTTTACACTACTACAAGTTAATTTTCGTGATCATATTCTATCAGGTTGCAATGTTAAAGAAACCTGTTCATTGAGTTAGTGCACAGTAACTTCAATCGTTCAAGACACGCGATAAATAGGTATACAAAGAATACTACAGAGAATACCCCCGTTAGTTTCTTACACTTGACAAGAACAATTCTTTTTTACCTTTTTCGGTTTGCATTTTTTTGTTTAAATACTCTTATGGTTATAAATTATTACATTTATTTGCATCATATATATATATATATATATATATATATATATATATATATATGTATTTAATTTCTTTCACAGAGTCTAATGCTTTGTGTTCATTAAAATATTCACAAATCGTCAGAGTTTTTCCTTTATTTTCTAGAACGAATAAATTTCCATTTTTTTAGACCTAATTGGAGAGCTAATAAGTTTACACAAGTCGCTTTATGCTTAAATTTAATTTTAACTTGTTTTTTTTTGTATTCCTGTAAGTTTATGTACCTCATACTGATGGACACTTGAACTTTCCAGTTTGGACAGAACTGAGTGAGCTACTATATAATTTGTTCCAATATCATTTTCGCATATGCCATAGTATAAACAGAGACATGCTGAAGATCATGCAGGTGGATTAGAGCACTCACGGTTGCTGAAGCACAGTGTCCAGAGACCGGACACTGTGATCTTGGTGAGGTAGTCCTTCTCTCCAGTGCCATTGTAGCCGGGGTTGGGCATCTTCTCCTCGGTGTGCAACCACTGGTTGGTGGTCATGGCGACGCAGACGATGACGAGCGACAGCGTGGCAGTGAGCGGGGTCAGCACCCAGAGGCAGGTGACGGCGCACTCGAGGTGCGGCGGCTGGTCGTGAGGCGGCGGGCCCGCGTCGGCCCGGGGCATGCTGCACCAGGGCACTTTTCGTCGACGTCTCCCGCGGCCTCAGTCCATGCCGGCGGCATGACGCCGCATGTCCCGCCTCTCGACCGTGTGTGTACCTCTGCCGGCACGTCACCTCAGCTGGGGCAGGTGCGACGTGCCGCGCGCCACCTTTCCAGCGACACCTAACCCTACAGTCATATCTAACCAGCGACTACTACACCTTCACTAAACTCGCAGAGCATTGACTAATTGCACACGTGGAAACTACCCTCACGGGAGCAGTTCTGCGAATTACTCTCTGTAGCACTATTCCGCAACGTCTCGTCTGCAAGCACAAAAAATCCCCGTACATTTCGCTTAATATTAACACCTCATTTTTGTAATTTCCCACACACCTAGGCGCATTTACATCTATCCCGTTTCATGGCAGCGCAGGGGGTTGGTGGGGTTGCGTGGGGCGGCCTACCCCGGTGTTGGACAGGCGCTGCTCAGGACGACGACGTGACCCGCCGGGGCGGAGGCGCGAGCCGTCCCAGCCGCCGGCACCCGACTGTGCGCCAAGTCTTCCTGCAGCCGGTGATGGTCCCGCGGCGCTCCCCACACAGGAAATGGAAATGCGGCGAAGGGAGTCGTGATGAGGGCCGTGACGTCATCGCTCCGCTGGGTCGCTGCAACAGCAAGAGGAGAGCGCACAGCCCTTCAGTAACACTTTCACGACGACTCTCGAACAATTCTCCACTGACAGTTGTATTAACTTTCGGGTTATCATCATTTAAAAAATTATTTGAGCTCGCAGTCTTTTTGACATTGTAAGCGTAGACTTAAATGTATAGATATTCTGTTAATAATTAAATGCCACCATACCTATAATTTATGCAAGATAAATTTCAGTCTTACCGTTGTTTAATACACAATAACATCCAAAATTGCATTATGTTGTTTAGTAAAAATTTGTAAAAATTGAACCCTTACAGTTATTGCATGGGTCCTTGTCAGTGCATCAATGTCAGCTCTGTTTAAACATTGTCATAAATATTCTTATTGAAAATAAATAATTAATTACTGACATTGCAAATTCGAATCATAAGGTAATCTGTAAACCCCTTCTCTTGATAAAATATTTAACGCAATGCACACAAACAAGTATCGATTATATGTAATGTCATAAAATTGGGTGGGATTATGGAATTTTGGGTGGGAATGTGACAGTCAAAATGTATGTACATTAGTTGAGCATACAGTATAATTCTGTATATGAGAGCACCGATCTTTGGTAACTGTAAATCTTTTTTTAAACTTGATAATTAAATGAACACTCTGCTAGAAAACACAGTACACGTATAAACTCAGGCTGCCGCAGTCTTAACCCACCTGACATATTTTCACCTTGTTTTACAGCACGTATTGTTTAGGAGAAATTTTTAAGACATACGAATTTTTATAGTAGTCACGAAATGCTTTGACCGGAAACATTTTAATCTTTAGGAGAGATACTAAAGACTTAGTTTTTATAGTGATGAATGCTGGTTATTAGCAAAAGTACTGTATTTTATTAAAGACGGTGTGATTTAAACTAGAATATAAACAATTAGCAAAAAGTATACTCAGACACTGTTTGAAACACTCTTTAACTCATATTCCCAACACATTCCTTTCACTATATTTAGATGCCTCTCTGTGGGTATTTGCGTAAGATTATGTATATTTAATCCATCCAGGCCCATGTGTTTGTTTTCTTGCGCTGCTTGCGTTGTTTCAATCTCATGTTCACCTAACTTATATAAAAGCACTTATATGTAAATTGTAAGTAATTATGAGCAATGATATGGTGACCAACTATCACAAAATTCAGTTAGGATAAACGGTAATTAGTGATGCATTTATTAAGTGTGTATTTCAAATGATAATTAGTACAATTGTTTGAAATAATTAATTTCGGAGAACACTTTATGCATAAGAGACGTAGATACACCAAACATAAGTTTTTCAATTTTTTTTTTTGCTTCAAGGCTGGAATTCTTCACAGCAAGCTTAAAAAAGTGTCTTAACTGTGTACAAAATATATTTTGCGGTGTCGATACATTCTTATATATGTTTTGATAAGTGGCATAAAGATACATTATTTCAAGGTATCAAATAACCAAATATTCTCCTTTTATAGTGAATATATATATATATATATATATATATATATATATATATATATATATATATATATATATATATATACTAGATAGGAATGTAGCTCTGCATGACGAGATCAAATGGGACGAAAGATATGGCATAAAAGAATTCGAAACGGCAAGGTAAGCGTTCATGGCATATTATAATGAACCACCCCATAATTTGTTGATACCTAGTAATTTAAGAAAAGCTTGGAAACTGAACGTAGTATATGCTATAAGCTAAGCTCGGAAAGGAAAACGCGTACTTTAGAATCCGTTTTCAGTGAATTACTACTTCAGTATTTTGGTGATAAAACGCCATAAAATCAGAGTCCGCGGTGGCCGAGAGGTCGGACCTCCCGCCTCCCACGAAAGCGATCCGGGTTCGATTTCCGACGAGGTCGGTCCCCGGATTTTCGCATGTGGGAATCGTGCCGGACGATGTCGCTGGTCGGCGAATTTTCTCGGGGATCTCCCGTTTGCCCCGCCCATTCATTCCGGCGCTGTTCCATATTCACATCATGACACCTCCCCCCCCCCCCCAGCACTAAAAAGCTCGATGTTAAGCTCTGACCACAATCTCTCAGTCACTGTATAAAATCAACTTATATGTGTTTCAATATTGCGCAAGTAACATATGGCCAGAAAGAAATTTCATCAGTTACATATTTCCCCTCTTTCTTCTGGGGCGTGAGATAAGGTGTTGCACTGAAAGATAATAAAGCCACTTTGTCGCACCTCCTTACCAGCGTGACGTACCAAGGAAGATACAATATCTCGACAGAAACCTGCGGATAGTAACTGAATACTAACTTTTCAAACAAACTTTTAAGGACGCAAGAATGCGATGCAACGTCAACAATCAAACAGCCAAGTAAATCACAGAACAAAATATATATATAAATTGTATTTTACAATTCGTGATAGGTTTGCTTTCGATCATTGTTGCACGTATGTATAACATATGAGCCAGTATTTTGGGATACTTGGAGGAGTGTTTGTAATATAATGTGTTCTATAACAATTTTAATAAGAGAACCATTAAATTCGAGCCACTAAGCAGCTACTTGGACTGTCAGTCAAACAGAAGAAGTTGGCCCATATTTTAACCAGGACAGAAATTTTACAGACAACGGTAATTTTGACTTGTCATGTACGTTAGTTAAATCACCTTATTGTTTGTAGAGTAACAATTTTCTGGTTAAAATATTTTGGCACCATTTGGTTTCAACGCTTCATGTGCACATCTGCAGTTCTGCTTCATTGTCACTAATCTGATGTTTGAACTTTATTTTTTTTAGTTCCACTGGCAGCTTAGAGACGTATGGTGTCACACTATCTTTACTCCGCTTGGCGCTGTAAGTAAGAGACGTGTCTGAACTAAGACACGCTGCCAGAATCCATTTAGCAGAGGTACCGATGCACTCGTAAGGCAGTAAAACAAATAGGAGAAAAATAATAATTTCCTGAGAAACTCGTGGCTCTAATAATTACTAGGGAAACTTGACTTTCGCGAGGAAAAAAACTAGTTTCAGTACCTTACTTTTAAAACTGTGGTTCTGAAAAAAAAAACTTGTTTCAGTACCTTACTTGTAAATTTGTGGTTCTGGAAAAGAAACTTATTTCAGTACCTTACTTGTACATTTGTGGTTCTGAAAAAAAAAAAACTTTTTTCAGTACTTTACTTGCAAATCTGTGGTTCTGGAAAATAAACTTTTATCACTACCTTACTGTACTTGTGAATCTGTGGTTCTGGAAAAATAACTTTTTTCGGTACCTTACTTGTACATCAGTGGTTCTGGAAAAAAAACTTCTTTCAGTACCTTACTTGTAAATCAGTGGTTCTGAGAAAAAATATTTCAGTTCCTTACTTGTAAATCTGTGGTTCTGAAAAAAAAAAAACGTTTTTCATTACCTTACTTGTAAATTTGTGGTTGTGGAAAAAACTGGTTCGAGTACCTTACTTGTAAATTTGTGGTTCTGGAAAAAAACTTGTTTCAGTACCTTACTTGTGAATCTGTGGTTCTAAAAAAAAACCTTTTTCATTACTTTACTTGTAAATCTGTAAAACTTTTTTCAGTACCTTACTTGTAAATCAGTGGTTCTGAGAAAAAATATTTCAGTACCTTACTTGTAAATCTGTGGTTCTGAAAAAAAAAACGTTTTTCATTACCTTACTTGTAAATTTGTGGTTGTGGAAAAAACTGGTTCGAGTACCTTACTTGTAAATTTGTGGTTCTGAAAAAAAAAACTTGTTTCAGTACCTTACTTGTGAATCTGTGGTTCTAAAAAAAACCTTTTCCATTACTTTACTTGTAAATCTGTGGTTCTGCACGGAAAAAAATATTTTGTGGTAGGCACAAAATATTTTGATGGTATTCTCCCAGCAAAATAATTTCTGTAGCAATCACAAAAAAATTGTTGTGGTCGCCACAAAATTTTGTAGTCACCACTAAATAATGTAGTGTTTACCACAAAAATTCTTTTGCAGGGAAAATTTTTCTTTCAGCGTAAAAAAAAAAAAAAAACATTTTTCAGTACCTTACTTGTAAATCTGTGGTTCTGAAAAAAAAAAATACCTCACATCTAAATAATCTGTGATTCTGTTTTTCTGTTTTACGGTTAATGACTGGACTTTTTTGACGCTTAGCTTCGTGGTGTATTACCTGCAAATCGTAGACGTGTGGTGATGCAGTGTCATTCTGACTGGCACAGTAAAATAATAAAATACGCACAACACCAGACACACAGCCAAAAATCACGAACCCGAGATGAATAGGCCTATGTGCACATAATAAATTGAAGTATGATGGTGAAAAAATATGTTCGCGGAAATCAAACGTAGCTACATATTATCATGATAAATTATCTGTATGTCCGAACGAAGTTGACAACGAGGCGCGGTCTACCGCAATTTTCATCACCATTTTTTTATATTTGATTTCTACCATATACTTTTTTTCTTATTTTAGACACAAAATGTGACTAAATTGGGCTCTTATGAAATTTTTTTTAAACTCTCATAGTTTTCGCGTAATGGCTTGTTAATGTCATATTTTGCACGTTTCCGTTTTGACGACTACACTAAAACCAACTGATATACCAAACTCAAAAAAATCACAGTGGATAAAGACATTACAGGCTACAATTACATGCTCATAAAATTAAAGAATAAAAATTATTTGAATTAAAAAAAAAATGACGAAACTCAAAATAAAAATTTAAAAAAAATCGATATTTTTTTAAATACAAATAATTTTTATTTTTTAATTTTATGAGCATGTCATTGTAGCCTGTAATGTTTTTATCGACTGTGATTTTTTTGAGTTTGGTATATCAGTTGGTTTTAGTGTAGTCGTTAAAACGGAAACATGCAAAATATAACTTTAACAAGCCATTACGCGAAAACTATGAGAGATAAAAAAATGTTATAAGAGCCAAATTTAGTCACATTTTGTGTCTAAAATAAGAAAATAATATCTGGTACAAATAAAAGATAAAATAATGATTATGAAAATTGCGGTACACCACGCCCTTAACGGAGCATATGCTACTCGTAGATACACTAAAAAGTGAAGAAATAAACTAAGACCTACTAAAGAAATTGATCCCACTATGTTTTGAAACACCGTCTGCACAAATAAGGCACTATCTACCTAAGTACCTAAATGACGTACAAAACCTTAGGTGGCCTCCAGGTGGACGTATTTCGTGTGCAGTCCTCTTGCCAATAGCTCGCACGTCAGACATTCATTGGCGGACATCATATTACGACGTAACATTGAAGAAAAATGGCTGCTGTTTACTCCTAAACATTCAGTATTTTCTGTGCAGAGATTTAAAAAAAACAACTACGTAAACACGTTTTTACATTTTCGGCCGCAATACAATAATCTTCAAATATTAGTCAATGATTTGTAAATTTATAGACGCTGTAACGTTTTTAGAAAGTAAGAATTGAACAGACATCACTTATGTACGTTGATCTAAATTTCGCATAAGTGAACTTCTAACGGCCCATCGCTCGATAGACGAGCAGGTAGCCAACATAAGGATGCTTGTCATTAAAATTTTCATAATTTTAAAATTGAGCGACATAGTAATTTACAGATATTGATCGGATATATATATATATATATATATATATATATATATATATATATATTCAATATTACAATTTTTTAACGTTAGTAATTCCAGAATGAAGGACATTAAGGTACGTGGACACAACCCCGCATTCGACTGAAGCAATTTCGGGTAACCATGAGAAAATCACGGTGATCGGAGCTGGGGAACAAACCCAGGTCTAAACGAATGCGAGTACATCATTTAACCGTTCCGCAATCTCTTAAAGTTTGAGAGATAATAGCAGAAAGAAAAGGGATGAGAGAGAGAGACCACGAGAAAGAAAGAAATTACACTAACAGTAACTCATGGCTGGCAAACTGAGTTACCCCCTCCCCCCATAACGTCTGTGAAACTGACAGTTGGTATAAATTCGTGTCCGCATAAATATTATGCCACGATAGCAACTAGCAAAGAGACGTGGAGTGGGAATTTTGCGGGGGACAGGGGATGGGATGAGTGAAGGGTGGACATGTCCCAACCATGGCCACGAGGGGCACAAAAGCGAAGATTTAAATCACTGCAACGTTGCGAAATACATTTCTGCTCTCGGGAAGTAGCCATTACAACCGCTCCAGTATCGGGTTTCTGGTAAACAGTTGGCAGCGCTGTGCAAATGGCTTTGTTAATGGCGCGCAAATACCTTTACGGTTCCTGCCGTTCGTAACATGAATGCTCTATTCGAACATGAGTTGAGTCCTGTTCCCGGCAAATAAGCACTTGGATTTCTTTTATAGTACTGAATTTCCGGTGAAAAAAAAGTACCGAAATTTTAGAAATTAAAAAAAAATACCTTAAAGGGCCCTTATTTATTACTTACTCGAATACATGTATTGACCAGCGTAAAAATAATGTCCGTTATTTCTGCTTATTTTATAGTGTTACGTAGGTAAACACTGTTTTAACGATTTGTTATTTAACATTTTACTATATCGGGATTTATTTTTTCAGCTGTACTACACATTTAAAAGCTTACTGCAAGATTTATTAAAATATTATTTTCTTTTACATGCTTAAATTTATAATTCGTTGAACGTAATTAAAACTCGCTCTCATTCGCCTTATGATCATTTGTATCCCTTCCCGAACGTCTTCTTCAAAGTCCTTAAAGTATGTCACCCAGAATTAAATATTTAGACAAACCCCAGTTTTAATAAAAACTTCGGAGAGCTGAAAAAAACTAATAATTGTTATGAGTCTGTAAATAGTTCTATAACAGGCACGTAATTAAATTATGGAATACTAATTAAAAATTCGTCTGAAATGTAAAACATGACAGTAAATTGTTACTTCAATTTTGTCTTAGTAAACTATATAAGTAATCAGTTCTGTATAGTTACCATACGTAAAAAGATGTATTCACTTTGTTACGAAGGCGTGAGCAGGGCTTAACGGGATATATATACCTACCACCTAGGATTTACATGTTTTCTCTCAATAACTTCTGTGTTAATTGGTACACGAGCACTGTTGGCACAACGATGCATATATATATATATATATATATATATATATATATATATATATATATATATATATACATACATATTACAGATTTTTTTTCCTATCATTGTAAATAATTAAAAACGATTACCTTGAAAGATAATTAGCAGTGGTGCTACATAAAATCTTCTATGTGGAAAAATAATTTGGTTTATGTCAATGAAAGCAGTTTTCGTGTGTAAATATTAAAATCTTGAACACTATTTACAAGGATTGATTGCATGTACGAGAAAATAAGAGGAATTTAAATGGGCACGAAAAATTGTACTTATTCTGGTGTGTAAAAATGTTATGTTTACTTAAGCTATATTTTCTTTAGTTCTACAAGTGTGTTCAAAACTGAACGAAGGTAAATTGAATACTAAATATGGCGTGCCTGTTATCTTGATGCCTAAGTGCGCATTACTGTGCATAAACACTTTTACGAAAACGAAACTACTTTACAGATTCAAGTAGACTATTCCATGCTCTAAATAAAGTTTTTAAAGTATTTTCCTGTGTGTGTTTATCAACTAGGTCTCACAAGATATATTTAGGAACGGTTATAAAATAATATTGTATGATTCTAACGTAAAATTACTTTTAAATTACAAATTACCAAATTAATTTAAAAAAGGTTCTTTCACTGTCATCTCACACCGTAAATAATGAATAGGATGAAAAATGTATCGATACTTCGCATTCATTAAATATATTACAACTTTAAATTAACGATTTGCGGAAAGTTACGTAGGCTACCCTAAATATGAATAAACAAATAATGTACAGCCGAAATTTAAATATATATATATATATATATATATATATATATATATATATATATATAGATTTATAAAGGTGTTCACTGTGAACAAGCTATGTTGGCGTTCAGGTTGATGAACGACGGGAAGGGAAATATTATACGTATATGAACCGCATTGCGCTTTTAAACAGTTGTCGAGAGTGTAATGCATGTTGACACTTAATTAATTACATTACACCGAAAACACAAACCAGATTGTCACGGCCGTATTTACATTTCCAGAGTGTAACACGTGCTGCGCAAGGGAAATATGAATTTCAAATGTCAGCCCGATTACTAATCTCTCTCGCAAAGCGAGGAAAATTATTTTAAATATAACAGACATGGTCCCGTGTACATGAATGTGTAGCACAAGAAAGCACAGTGTACAAAACTTTTATTTAAACCACACTCTAACATTATTTTAAAATTATTTTAGCATTTACGCACCTGCAAATATTAATGCTGCATCATGTAACTAACAGCATTATCGTGCGGGCAAGGTCACTGAAAAAAAATCAGAACTGACTATTCTAATATTGAAATTACTTTTCATGGTGTGAGAACTCTGTGGAAAGCTTGAAATGTATATTATTACAGTTCGAAGTAAGCAGACCTAATGTACAACTACAGAAAATGTAAAAAAAAAAAAAAAAAAAATCTACGAATAAAATAGTTCATTCATATGCACTTCAGACTTTTGAAACAAGTTCTTCAATTATTAGTTCTGGGAACAACAAATGTATAATATTGTTCGTTGTAACTGAGCACTTGTAATGGATAACTCAATCAGCAGAATATAAAAAAATGTATTTTATTAAAATGAACTTAAAAGAAACATAAAGCAGTGTCTTTAAATGTGTTTAACATGCTGAGATAAACCTACAAGAGTGAATCATATTCTGTATGAGATTAAATATAAACATTTTAATGTTAAACAGTACACGAACTATAACACTTAAAAATCTTAATCAATATGAATTAAAATTCGCAAGAAAATTATACTAGGAATATGAAAGCTATTGAGAAGCAGATTTCTTCAAATATATTACAAAACCTAACTTTATTAAAAATTGTTGGGACAGTATTTGCTTACATATAAATCATAGCAAATTTCATTAATAAAACTATGTTTTGAAATCACGTATAGAGTTAACATATTACTTAATAATGAAAGGGAATAAGGTTTGTCGTTTTCTGGGGCCGGCATATAAAATTAAATCATTTTGATTTTCTAAAACAACCTTGTAAGTAATCTTTTATTTTTTACAATTTTTTAACCTTACAAATTACACAAGCGTTATCAAAATATTTGCAATTGATGTTTTCCATGCATAAATATAACTCCTTAAAATGTATATAACAGATAACATAATTATGAAAAAATAACTGGAAATTAATTCATTGTTTAAAATCTTAAAAAAAAAAAACGTCCTTATTAGATGCGAATTATGAACTTCACAAATCATTTAGCAATCGTTTTAATTTATATTTTTATTTCTAAAGCTAAAGTGAATAATCTCAAATTAGTTAAAAGTATGTGAAATTGCGTGAGGAATATTTTTCTGTATATACAGGAAGGGCACGAAATAACTTAACGATTTCAAATATTTATACAAACGAAACGGAACAACATATTCGCTTCAAAACGTTTCCTGTGAATAGAGTATATATAGAACTTTTTTTTCGTATAAGCATAATTATTTTACTATAGACTACCGTTGGCGGAAAATGATAGTGTAGAAAATATCCATTACACAACAACAGAAGAGTTAATGTGCCCTTCAGTTGACAAAAACGGAGTCGGTAACAAGTAGCAATTCGCAATTTCGCCACGGAATCACCTAGCCGAGTGTCCATCTATACCTTGTAAAAACAGTACGAAGAGAAGGGCTGCATTTGTAAAAGCAAAAGTCCTGGTCGCTCTGCCTGTGTCTGCGCAAAATGTGGATCGAATTCAAGCAACTATCTGCGTAGGCCACAGAAATATACACGTCGTTCAAGTTCGAATCTTCAGATCCGACAAACAACCGTTTCCAAAATCATGCATAAACGCTTGCACATGAAACCGCACAGAATGCAATAGATCCATCAACTCACTCCAGGATATAGTGCTGCACGAATTGACATATGTACAGAGATGTTGACAATGATGGAGAATGACAACAGCCTGTGAAACAGAAAAATGTTTAGTGAAGAAGGAACGTTTTACACGAATGGTATAGTAAATTAGCACAATGTTAATTTTTGAGTGTGTGAGGGCGTGAGTGATAGGTTTTGGTCAAGCGCTTAACATCGAGGTCTTCAGCGCTGGTGAAGGGTGACATGATGTGAGTATGGAGGAGCGCCGGAATGAAAGGACGGGGGAAACGGGATATCCCCGAGAAAACCCGCCGACCAGCGGAATCGTCCGGTACGATTCCCACACACGAAAATCCGCGTACCATGCCAGCCGGGAATCGAACTCGGATCGCCTTGGTGGGAGGCGAGATTGACCTCTCGACCACTGCGGCCCCCTTCATTTTTTGAGAATAGAAAACCCGCGATTTCACCACCGAACATAAACGAGACTCGCTGCAGGTGAATGTGTTTGCGCAGTGTTGAGAGAGAAGATTTATGATCACCTCTTTTTCATAGAAAAAACCGTCACAGGTATTTGCCACTTTGAAATGCTTTCTTAGTAAACTTTGCCTCAATTTCAAGAAGACAACAACATCTAACAACAATAAAGTGAACCTTCCCACTTTCACTTGGCTGTACGTTAAAACCCACACATACATTTGTGTGGAAGAGAGCTCGGCCGCGCTGGTTGTTACAAGTGGGTCTGAGTGTTGCAACCTTCTGCAATACGACAGCCACATTCGAGGCCAAGACATATGACAGCTAAACGCCGAATTCGACCATATCTAAGCATTTTTGTAAAATGATGCAAAACTTTACCTCGTTGTTTTCTGCCACTGTGCAACCTACAAATTAGCGTCTCGACATCAGCAGTCAAAGCAGGACTCCACAAACGAACCTCCTTTTCGTCCAATCGTTATAGAGTCATGTAATGACATGCGAAAGGAGGCGAGAAAAGCAGCCATGGCTTCAGTGCTGGTTTAGTCATTTTCCCTATATCCTTATAACTTCTCTCCTCCTACACGTTCTCCTCTGTCTAGTTACATCTGAGGTTATACTACTGTGTCGTTAGCAAGGTCGTAGAAGAACAGGTCGGACACTCGCCTATCTAACAATGTACTTTGCTTGACCCCCTTGTTGTTTGGCTGTAGTTCGTCAAGTTACCGAGGATGTCGTACTTTTTGGCGCTGTTTTCCGAGCGGTCGGACTCAAACTCCGCCAACTTTTTTTCCATTGTTAAATTTATATAGTAAATAAAAATTTATGGAGCCATGATTTTAAATTGTGAGCGAAGGAAGTGTTTCATACATTGATAAAATTACGTACTGATAAATTCTTTATAATAGTGAGAGGGAAGTGGGCAAAGTTTGAGCCGACCGTCCTAACAGCAGCGCCAATAACCTACAGCATTGTCGTGAACTTAGTGAACTACAGCCGAACAACAAGGGGTCAAGTTTCCAGTCGAGTGTCCAGACCTGTTCTTCTACGGCAGTGATCGTTAGTTAAAATAGTTGAGTTCATATTTTTTCTAACTATTATTTCAACTTCCACCTAAATACGCCCCTAATTTAAGGCATTAAAATATATAACAAGGTACTGATGATGACGTGTGGTGCAGATGGCCACCAGGATCACCAGACTTTACTACTTGTGATTCTTTTAGAGGAATACGTGTCCCACCCCTGCCAAAATCCTCGCAACTGCTAAGGCAGCGAATCACAGCTGTGGTAAAGTCCATCTCAAACGAAATGTTGCACAAAATTCGTAAATTACATTACTATCACCTCTACGTCTGCGTGTGACGCGAGAAGCACATAGCAAGTCTCTGTTGCCTGTAGAAAAAACCTCCAGAGATTCTCTGTTAGCAGGACAAGTTTCGAAGCCTGTACGTTGTACCGTTCCTTTTTTACCGATTTTTAAAAGCATGTACGTGGAGCCGTTGGGCGTATTCAGTTCAAATTGGATAATATTCGTAGCAACTTTACACTGACAGTTAAATATACTTCTGTGTAATTAATTTTTAATGATGAATAAATTATTAATTGCAAAATAACATTAAAAATAAAGGTTAAAAAACATTTGTAATAATATACATAATTGGAAATTTGTATTACATTATTATTTTTTTTATTTTTAGTTAATGACAGTTGAACTCTAGTTAAATGGCAATTACGATTTAATTTTAAAGTTTATTTATTGTAAGTGCGATCGAACCTCGATATAAATTTGTTACATTATATTTTTCTATACAATGAATGAATAAATGAGACTGTTGTGTCAGTGAACTGAACACACAAAAAAAAAAAAAAAAAACAACTTCAATTTTACTCAAATAGCCGGTTAACATGAACGTGCTTACATAAAATCTAATTTCACGTTGAAAAAAAAAAATACAATTTAACATACATTTGTTTCAATTATTGCAGTCAAGATACGATTTAACACTGACAAAATTGCAAGACTGATACTTAGGCACCAAAATTTACAGGAAAATTAACTGATCTACATATCCAAAATAAAAAAAATAAGAAAAATCGGCAGAAGGAAAAATTAAATATTCAAGGAAACAGTTTAGTTGTCAGTTAACACTTTAGATAATTCACGTTACATAGGAAAATGTGAGGTTTCTTTCGTAAATGTCAAAAAACAGGTAACACACAAACGTTTTATTTAACACATTTACTTTTGCGAGAGTAGTTAATTATTGTTCATTCTTGGTCTTCCAAATCTTCCAGAGACTCACAATTAGAACAAGTATTCTCCATACAGCTACCACGAGTTAATGTATATGGCAATCCATGACTGCGACATGTAAATCGCACGGTTTCACATCCAGTTGTACAGTTATACCGTATAATACTCAAATGTTTTGGAGGTGGGTGCTGCTTTCTGGTCTGGCACATATGTATCCCTTGAAAGATACCATCCCCACTATTTTGCTTTAGTTCCAGAAATCCCAAGCCATTCCATTATCTGCAGATAAACTCTGAATAAATGGAATTTAGCTGCTGCACGTGTTGGAAGAAGTCTCTCAGGTTCAACAAATGTTGACGATGACGCAATTTTCTTAATAAACAGCCTCGATCTTAAAGATTGTAAATAATCTCCAAACCGACCTTTATAAACGCATACAAGAGCTTGTTCACACGCTGTTATTACATCGTCTTTCGAAGCACCAGGTTAAAAAAACAGTACACTCGCTTGTTGAAACAGGTTATCTGAAATTGCGAGTGACAAAGTTACCTGTTTCCCAACTCTGAAAAACCTTGATGAAGTGTCACAACCAAGGAATGCGTGAGTGGACAAAATGCTGTCACACACTCTTCCAAGCTTCTATTTTATGTAGTTGAAATGCCACACCTTTGTCTCTATTTTAAAGTTCAAGAGTTGACATTTTGCTTGGTTATGATGTAATAGGAAAATTAGCAAATCTGTATCATTTCATATAAGGCATGTGTCATAAAACTTAGCCTTTGATACTGCAGTAGTGGCGATCAAGATATCTGCATCACCCGATTTATATGATACTGAACATTCGGCTGAACTGAAATTTTGTCCAATAGAAGCGATAATGCGCTCTTTGTTTTTAGAATTCGGGGGCAGTGCAGCTTTTTTCTATGTGAGTTTCACAGCTCCACTTCAAAAGCCAACCCTATCTGCATTGGTGCCATCAGCGCACGTGGTTTGGCAGCCTGCATTATACGCTGTCAAAAAGCTGCTTTGTTAACAGTAGAATGTTGCTTTGGTAAGATGCAGGATAGAAGAAGTCTGAGAGATGGAGATCAAACGATAACATATTGACTTTAATAACCTGATGTTCCCTAAGGCGATTCAGGTGGATTTTGGATATGTTGTTCAGATCATTTTCCTATAAATTTTGGTACCATGATGTTATGTGTTAACGTTTTGTCTAAGGTACCTATTATTTTTCCCTAACTTGACTGTACTAATATCTCGCGAAGAGGAGATATAACAGTACTGGCCTTCAGATGTCTTAGCATTCAAAACGTAACATAAAGGAAATTCGTGCGTGATCATGGATGTCAAGTCTGCGCCTTGTGAACAGTTCAATGGAAACTTACTACACTTCCAATCATTCAATGGAAGAACTACTTGATTCTTGTTAGAGTGGTAAATGGTATCGCTTACCAAGCCTGCAGCCCTAGTGATTTAATTGGAAATCAATGGCAAAAGATTCTCAACGAATTAACCATACAGTTATTTTCAACCAAAATATGTTGTACGTAAAATTTATTTGTATGTATGCTGTAATGTGCAAAATGTAAATATAAATTTAATTTTAAATGTAGTATAATAAATAAAATACCTGACAATATTTCCCATACATAAATATTCTTCGCAATAAATTACTCATTTTACGTTTAGATTACGTAGTTTTCATTACTTCTGGTACATTCAAGTTTATTTGTTTTTGACTCTGTAAAATCATTATCTCAGCATGTAGTGTTTCAGACGGAGAATTAATACCTGGCACGTTTCCGCACAATGTTAAAAGAAAAGCGGCATTAATTTTTTTTATACTGTTAACATATTTTTCTTCAATGTTTGATTAGTAAATGTATTTTTCTGAGTACCACAATCCATTTCGACTTGAGATTGTAACGCGACAGGCAAAACTAGTCTCTTCACGCAGAGAAAGTAATTCACACATGAAAAGTACACACGTTATGATATTGTTTCAAGAAGCATGATACCGTGAAACAATTACTGCCAAGCTGGAATCACTAGATTTGCCGTTTTTATTATTTTCAGTTCAGAACTGTTGTCAGTTCTCTTGTCCCGTCTTCATTGCCCCCTCCCACTTCCTATTCCAAACCCCAACAACGACTTAAATTTCAATTAATTTTCTCCTCCCCTATCTGGTGGATTTAAACAGCAGACACAGTCATCCTATTATGAAGCTCGAAGCGTAAACAACTGGGAAGCATTACTTCTTTCAGCAAATGCATTTGTGAACAAAACAATTGAATTCAGTAGGACGACGTTGAGAGGAGAGCCGATTCTACAGTTTTTTTTTTGTAGCAGAAATGTAATTTCCTCTCTTCGTAAAAGCTGTTTCATGCTTTGTTTTGTTCCCGTACTTCCGTGGACTGTAGTAATTCTATTTATTATCTGGCGTTGACGGAAGTGGTGGTGGCGGTTTATTAACAGAAGCGAAGTTCTAGCAGAGCACTGCATGACATATAAAATAGTGTGCTATGTGGCGTGCGCCGAGTGCGCTGTTCTACATTAGAACACTGTTTTACGCCTTTCATAGACGCCTTTACATACTTACGCGATTCCAGAAATTTACGCGCGTAATTGGAACGAAATAGGTTAAATAGGCGCAGTACCTCAACCCGGGGCAGCTCGGCGTCTCACACACGTCCACTCGTTATCATAGTTCATGGAACAGTTTCCATTGAAAGTCGCGCCCGTGCTTATTCTTTGCTAATCCACTTCTAACATATAGTATGTAATCTCTGCTGCACTTAAAATGTTCGTTACGCCTCGCCCAAATCTCTATCGAGTGTCCTCTTGTGCTGCAACAAACTGCACTATTATTTACGTACTGAGCATTCGTGACAAAAAAAAAAAAAACAATTAATATTAACACTTACAAATTCAAGGAACTAAATCGGCCCCAGTACACCAAAAATACAAATAATATTCAACTGATGAAATTAACATGACCAGGTTTTTAAGTTTGAATGCTACTAACTGAGGTAACAAACATACACGTTACATTGCTAAAGGTATACATGGAACTGGATAGTTTCACATTCGACTCTTAACTTTTTCTGTTTCCGTATTTCGTCAATACACATTACAAACCGAACGTTGAAGTAGAGACACTTAGACAACTGAGAATTATTTTTTCCGAAACAGAAATATTGTGCTATAAGTAAATTACACATTTGCAGTAAAAGCATATCACGTAAATGTACCGAAGATAAGCCTAAGTCATTCACCATATTATTAAATATTTCCCAGAAAAAAAATACATGGTCATCTACTGACTTAACTTGCAGTTCAATTATGAATAATTCATTACCGCTGTTGACAAGGATTCTGAGTTTGTTTAAGACACCGTTGTTTCATTTTTCGTGAAATCCCAGTGCTGCAAAATATAACGACACTTTGAAACAGTTTTTATTATACTCTTGACTACGACTTTAGGTTTTCAGTTTGTCGAAAACGTGAAGTCAAGGCTGCTTAACTTAAAGTTTTGCTGACTCCGTTGTATACGACTCCGTAAGAATCCATGTATTGAAAACTATCGTAAATTCAAAGTCAAACGGTAAATATTTCAACTCTGATGTATGCGCTTTTACTTTTCTTCATTTTACACCATTCGAGTCGATGTCGAGTATTGACCAGAACTCGTGCCTCAAACTTGGGTTCGAATCCTGTCGGGTCGCTCCCGTATTTCTCACGTGATAAAATGAAGTGGAGGATGCTGTTGGCTCTTGGCGACGTCAGCTTCTTCCGCTACATTGTTTCTCCAGCATCACACCCATTTAGCCTCATGTTAATTAACGCTGAATTCCTCGCTGGCCAGGACACCACCTGGCTTGAGGTAATTTTCTGGTAGGTGAGAGGTGCAGACGGACATTCCGTAGCCTATACGTCGAAACGTTCTCTCTACCCGTCGACAAAGTGCGCCTGTAATATATGTCACAACATTTTCATTTCAATATATAATGTAAAACAAAAATACTTATTACACACGGGAAAAAATTACTTTGAGAAATACAAAATGGTTTTACAGTATTAACCCTACCAAATACTGTTTGTGTTCATCATAAAACATTAAAGTTGTCACCACTTGAGAGTGCGTGGTAAATAAATAAACGCTGAAAACATCAATTAATTCCTACGCTTTTTCGAAGCCAATATGGATAAAATACTCATACTATGTTTACTCACACTTTCGTGTGGCTTTCTTTGTTCACGGTGCCTCTTAGCCTAGGCCATCCCGGCGCCCGGCCCCCATGGGCGAGGGGAGAGATCACGCTCTGCCACGCAGTGTACTTCAGCTAACAGTCTGTTGGAACCGCGCGAACCCTTTCGCGGAACGCAGAACTGCGCCTCCATGTCACCTACCAA
>PNEQ01074145.1:0-10553 GCA_003012365.1 Medauroidea extradentata
CGCTTCACGGCCTTAAGGGCGTGGGACCCTCTAACCCACACTCCTCAGTGCATTGCGTAGGGTGTAATTCTCTTTTAGTGTTTTCTTATGTGCTACGGGCGTGAGGAACGCCATAAGATTCCTCTGCGCAACACCCAATCTGACGTCGAGTGGGGTGATCACGTAAACAACGCCACGGCCGTCGGCCACGCGGCCCTGCAAGAGAGGAATCTACCGACTGAGTGCCCGTTCTCCAATAACGGGCTGGCGCACCGGGCAATTCACTATCTAATCACCAACCCCCGCTCGCGTCAAATTTAGTGGAAGATTTGTCTTGTTTTGAATTTGGCTTAGCTTTAAATCTTTTACATGTAGACACACATTGCAACGATTCTAAAATTTTGTAGGGCAGGAAATAATAGATTTTGTTTGAATATGTTTACTAAAACTATACCGGTAGTAGGCTACCTACATAATATTTTTTTTCAGCGGATATACATAAACAGTTGCGTATGATATTTGCGCGTTGGTTCCACACGTGCCAATGCATTTGTGGACACGAAACATATATCTACTATATCAGCTTACCATGTTAACATAATTTTATATTAAAAATTGCGAAAATTGTGACGCTGCCAGACGTAAACAAGACAAATCTTCCACCAAATTACTACTAGCGCTCGGCGACAAAAAGGGGGTCACTTTCATAGGCAGTGTTAAGACCTCTTCCTTAGGGTCACAGAAGAAGGTCTGGCAAATTCCTATGTTTTGCCGTAGTTGACGTGTGCTTACTGCTCAGTGAAGCTAGCACTAGTAGTACACTGACCCATCGTTTGCGTTGTTATTGACAGGTATTTTGGAAATTCTTGGTTAGTAAAATGTATTTACTTTCGCAAATTACTTGTCCTATTAATAAAAACTGTGCTGTATTTTGGTACTTAAGAGGCTGTTGAAATCATAGATATTTTGTGTGATGAATTATTTGAAAGAAAATTTTGCCTCGTAGGTACATGTCTGGTTCCAATGAACACTCAACACTTTGAATATTAGAAATAAGCAGATCATTTTATATGCTTATAGGATAATAAAATTAGTTTTTGGTCAACCTACTACCAGCGCTCGAGCTTCATAAGAGAGTCAAAATTATTGGGAAGTGTCCAGACCTCTTTACATGACCCTGCTCCAGACCGTGAAAAGTGACGCCATTTTATACAGTAAAAAGTGACTAACTGGAAGCGGGGCGACTACGATAAGTGTGTGTTAAGTTTCTATGGTTCACTTCGTTCTTTGAAAATAAATAAACTGCACGTGTTGTCATTTATGTATGACAAAATTGTTTTTAAATACCAGTAAATAACAGTAGTAATATCACGTGTAGTCAATATATAACAAAATGGGTGGTCTTAGACAGAAAAAGGTATGTAATTATTTAAAATTTTTACGTATTATTGTATTCAAAGCACTAATTGTATTTAAGTTAGGTTAGTATGTTTAAGGGCGCATTTTCTATTCTATATAATTAATAGTACAATTTACTAATAAGAATTTTAAACAGTGTAATGAAATTTGAAATAGAAAAAAATTTCTCGGGGGAATCTCTTATGAATTAGCACCAGAAATTGACGTAATCCAGTTGCTAGGGTAAGTATCTAGTTTAGCTACTCATCGTGTATAGGCGAAACTATTTATTTTAGACATATTGTTTACTGATGATAAATGTTTCTAGTGACATTTTAAGCAGTCCTACATAATTTTTTTTTTGTTAGGTTAGGTTGTTAGATTAGTTTAAGTTAGCTTGGGTTAGAGGGTAAAAATTTGTAGATTTAGGTTTAAAATTTACTTAGGTATAGTAGCACACTAGATCCAAAAATAGTTCTGTAAAGTCATAATATTTATTTTAAGCTTTATTTTCCTGTATTTCAACTGAATCTAAAAATGTTTATGACATATAGGGTTAAAGATAAGGTATCTTCATGTTATTTTGCATTTAAACTGTATATTATGTTGTATAGGCCTACTGAAAATAATTTTTGTATGTTGTAATAATATGAAATAAACTGTTAGTATTTTTGTTGCATTCTTATTGCAAGCCGTGACTAAGTAGGGTAACTCCAGAATCAGTCACATATATGTAGTATTGAAACGTACTATTTATTTTTAAACCATTTTATTAACAAAGACTAAACTGCTCCATTTTTTGTTAGATCGCTACAGATAGTTTGGTTATGGACACATACATGTTTAGCTTGGATATTTTTCTAAACGTAACAAGTAGAAATTTAAATATATAGCCAGTCTACTGTAGTGACTTTTGTACATGCTTAAGGAATTGGAATACCTGAAAATTTAACAAACTATCATTGAAATTCCACCAAACATTTAGTTACCGACTTTGCCACATGCAGTCACTGGTATTTGATGTTCAAAACAACCCACCCTAAATTCCCAAGTTGGCAGTTTCAAACTATGGCTATTAACTGACATGATCGAAGGGCAGACCCCAGGGCTGGTGCACCATTCGGTCTTCTTGTGTGAGGAACAGGCTAGATGGCCTGGCCTGATTATTTTCAGTGAGATTTTTAAAAATTCACGAAAATTGTTTTTTCATGTATAAAGTACTGATTATTCTTAAAAGTGCATTTGTGAAAAACCACTACTTATGAAAGTCTGTTTATTTTTATTGAAATCTTCCAATTTTGTTCAGAAATTTTCTTTTAGGTTTTATTTTGAACTAATCATATTTTTTTGGCAAAGGGATTTAAACTTAGAACTTTTGAGATTTTTCTAACATCCTGTTAGAGGTTAATGATAATAATAGTAATTTGCAACAGGGCAACTGCCCGGTGGCAAGCTGTAAAGCTGGTTTTGCACGACGCAATGTGCATGCAATTTCCACGCAATATGCTGATATTGCATTGGAGCTCAGACACACAATTCTTGGAACCTCACGTGCAATGCAAGCAGCGGTGCAATATCGGCAAATAGAACATGCTTATATTTTGATGCAAGTTGTGTGGAACAAGCAATGGAATTGGTCATTCTCTGAAGTAAATTCACGCCTGTAGTTGTGAGTACAAACAAAAACAACAAACACCATACAAACATGGAATCGACACCAGTGTTTTTGTGCAGTTTTTGGACGAATACAAAAATGTCCAGCCAACTATAACACAAAACCACCAAATTAGGACAACAAACATTTGTGCGAGAATGCATTAAAGGTGGTGGCCACGTCTGTATCTGAAGTCTTGGAAAAGGCACCCGACCACTGAAGAGATAAAAAATCAAGTTCCTACATGGTTCACAATAATTTTAATTTTCGTCAGATAACATTTCCATCACTGCAAGTGTGCATCTTGTACTTTTAGGTTATCCATTTGTTGTAAACTTTTGGCGGGAAGAAAACAAATTGCGAGTATATTGTGTGGCTTATGAGAGATTGTGTGCAATTATTGTATGAGTGATTGCATGCAAGGAGCTGTGCAAGAAATAAATTGTGTCGTGTAAAATCAATTTAACAACCTCTTCAATCCACCAATCCCCTCCTAAACTTTCCAACCTCCCACGCCCCACACCATCACCAACTCCTCTGAAAGTAAATTTACTCCCTCACCAACCTCCGAAGTATAAACTGCGTACCCTGTTCTGTTCTACTTCTCATCACCTGGAACTTCTCCATGTTATTCCCTCTTCCTCTATATTCTGCCTTAGTTAACAGGCAGTGTAACTTACCCCTAATCTCCGTCTCCATTCATCAATTTTTACATCCTTACTAGTGTTTGTACTCTTCTCCTTTCCTTCAACGAGCTCCACCCTAGTTTCTTCAGCATCACAGATGGCCAAACGTACCCTTCATTCTTACCAGCCTGCCCTTGCTATCTCTAGTTCTCCTTTTCCTACTGTTCTGAGTGTCTTTGCGCCTTCTACAACTCCGACACCTCCAATTCCACGTACAGGTCCCACTCTGCTCTTGCCATCTTCATTTTTCCTTTTCCTACTGTTCTGAGTGTCTTTGTGCCTTCTACAGTTCCGACACCTCCAATTCCACGTACAGGTCCCACTCTGCTCTTGCCATCTCCATTTTTCCTTTTCCTACTGTTCTGAGTGTCTTTGCGCCTTCTACAGCTCCGACACCTCCAGTTCCACGTATGGGTCTCACTCTGCTGCAGCATACTCCAACATTGGTCGTACCATTGTAATATGTTATGCCTTTTCCTTCGCTGTACTACTAACTTCCTTCATTTCCCTTCCCAGTATACTTAGAACCCTTCTCCCTTTAGGCACCTCACTCCTAACTTCTTTCTCCACCGTAAGGCCCACACCACATTAGCTGTTTCGTCGTGCTGAGATGCGCCGTCCGCTGACCATACACGCCGCGCCGCAAGATTCTGATCGTTTGTCGAGTGTATCCCGTGAGTGCAACATGGATGAATACGAAATACTTCACAGACCTGCGAACGTATCTAATCATTTGGTAATTGACATCTCCTAAGCGTGCACTGTAGTGTACCTACATTTCGTCCGCAAAAGGGACGGATACAGATTTGAAGACACCCTGATTATAACAGGTTTTGAAGACGTGCCACTAACTGTTGACATTAATGTTAGCGTAAGAATAAACGTACATTCTGTACGAGACGGTTTGGCTGACTACTTCGTTGCTACGGGAGCAGTTGCGTGGCAAAATAGAATGGTGTAAATAAATACTTGCACTGTTCTGTAGTAGTAGTTTTATCACTGTCGGAAATTATTTGTCATTCTTAAATAGCTGACATTTTTTTACAGCAATTCATATTTCAATAACACTCAATTTCATATGCTGTACCCTAGAATGTTTTTAATTGTTGTCAGGAATTGTTTGTTCTTCTTAAACTATGCACGGAACATTTTTTTCAGCAATATTCGTCACACAGGATCAAATTGAGTAACTAATAACTTTTTTCATTGTTGTCAGAAATGAATATTGTTTATTAATGGTATGTGATTTTTTTTAAGCACTGAATATGTATGCCTAAAAAATCTTAATCGAAACATAAATAGTCAAACACACAATATAATATTTTGTAAACATTGTTATGTTTAATTTTTGCTGAAATTATTTGTGTTTGTTGAACAATGTGTCAACTGTTTTTCTAATTATATGTATTTCAAACCAACAATATGGTATCAATAATGCCTTGAGAATGTGAAATTAAACTTCTTTATAATTACATTTGTAAATAGAACTAGAGGTGTAACCACTCGAAACCATAATAAATAAAGGTTAACTAGTTACCAATAAGCCTTAGTTTACCAGGTGGCAATGATTCATAATCATTATACAAAACGCCACAGACTTCATCCCACACTATTTTTTTTGTTTGTTTTGGTCTTTGTTTACCTCACTTGTCACATCCCACAATATTTCTCGAGTGTGTGCTTCAGCAATCAATGTTTCGGCATCAATTGGCACAATTTCTTCCCGATTGTTGTCGTTGGAGTGATGCGACGGATGTCTCGTCAGACATTTTGCTGTGTTCGATGTCAAAAATCACACTGGACTGGCCTGAGCTGAGCAGTTTCTCGCCGTCCATGTGAACGCTGCTATTTGCCTCAATGTATCTCAGTGCCGTTGGGCGGCGTTCACACTGCGCGGCGGGTTGAGGTGCAGGCATTGAATCTCGACCCGCAGTGCTGCATTTTCGCAACGCGGTGTGTACACCGCCCTATGTGAATGCTGCCATATACCACAATGAGTCTTGACGACTCAACGCCGCGTGGCGAAAAAATCGTTGCTAGAAACAGCTTGTGTGGTGCGGGCCTTAGTCACACTGCATCATTATGCCTAGGTAGGACCCACTTGTATTCTGAAGCTTCTTCTATTCCGTGCCCCTCCCGTCTGTACACGTCCTTACTCCTAACCTTACTTCTCGTTATGCTAACAATCTTTGTCTTTCTCTTTTTAATTTTGTTCTTTATGTAGACTAAATATGAACAGTTAATATTTAGTTAGATGCCGTAACACCAACTTTGAAAACAATAGTGTAGTCCTAATTTTACTAAAAGCCAGTATTATAAATACTGGTACTTTTGGTGAGAGAGGTTTCAAAACTTTGGCATATGCACATTAGTAAAGTCCATTTGTCCAGATGATCTTGTTAATTGCACAGCCAAGCCTTCCTGCTAACTTTGCTTATCTATCATATGTGTAACTTTCAACTTGAACTCAATGCAGGGCTTCTGCTACAGCAAAATTATTCCCTGGCTAAACCCACCCAAGCCAGACACTGTCAAAGTAGAACTTTAGCAATGATGGGGTGTAAAATCAGTACCAACTTGCACCAGTTGGGTCATTCACCACCAGTTATTACAGTTCCCTTGGCTGTGCATGAGTAATCCTGTCTGTGTTCCCAGTTCATATAATAATAATAATAATAATAATAATAATAATAATGGTGATAATGTCACTGTTCTATAACTCCCCCGAAAGTAAATTCCACTCGTTCACTTATCTCCTAAGCATAGACTGTCTACCCTTTTCTGTTCTGCCATTCATCCTATGAATCATCTCACTATTATTCTCTCTTCCTCTGTACTGTGCCTTAGCTGAATTAGGTGGCCTAACTTACTCCATCCTCCCTCTTCATTCACTACCTACCTTGTAGATCCTGACCAACCTTTCCACTCTTCTCCTTTCCTTTAATGAGTTCCATTCCAATTCCTTCGTCCTCACCAGCCTATCCTTGCATACTCCATTTTTCCTTCACCCAGTGCGCTGCATGTCTTTGTGCCTTCTTCAGCTCCAGCGTCTCGAATTTCAAGTAGGTATGGGTCCCACTCTGCTGCTGCACACTCTAACATTGGGCATACCATTGTAATTAATTATGTGCCTTTTCCTTCACTCCATTCAGTACATTCCCGAAATTCCTAGTGCCCATGTGCTGGGAGCGTTGGAACTTGACCATTGCAGTCCATTCAGTGCACTGCTGTGTTCATGCCTAAATTATGACCATACTTCATTATACACATAGTATTATGGTTCTAGATATTAGAGTGAATTCTGTAAGGGCTTTGTGTTTTTTATATTTTATGAAAACACTTCAAACTGCAATGAGTTGGGCAGCCTCTTGTGTTACAAGTAAAAGAATATTTTATTGGCATCTGAACCACTGACTTTTTTATAATGCATCCATGTGTCCTATGGCTAGGAAATTTTACTTTCTTCAAAACATTCTTGGTTGGTTGCAAATGTTTCGGCAGGTGTCGACGATGCTGGTGCACATCTGCAGTGCTTATGCTCACATCTGTTTCACCATTTAGTATTTAGGTGTGGGGATTACAGCATATTTTATGTAGATTAGAGTTTTGGTACGTATAGTACTAACCTCCTCTTAAAGAGTTTTTGCAAATATTATTTTTTTAAACTTAAAAGAAAAGGGAGCAGAAATCATAAAACCATTGCATATAAATGTTGGAAATTATATTTTTTGGCAGATAATTGTCTTAAAGCAAATAATTTTACCTGTCTATAATTAGCCAAAATGTTGTACGGTAACTATACATATACTTTTAATTGGAAAAGAAATTAGAGAAAAACTAAAAGCAATTTTTGCACATCTGTGTGATAGTTTCTATATCTGTTTCACTTTAGGTTTAAATAAAAGTATTTGCCTAAACAGCATAAAACCTTAGCCATAGCCGTAACATATGTCTACAGAATACATTTTTGTAAATACATCATGTTCCCAACTAGATGTAAATTGAATTATTAAATCCTGACAACTGCATTTTGTTACAATGCAGCTAGTAGTGGTAATGGGCAAAATTGCTTACAAATACGAAACATTTTGAAATAAATAGAGTCTTTGCTGAACATAATATGCTATTAAAGGAATATTTGCTGATCGTGCGCTATGTCATTTTACATCTGGATATAATTAACTAGGGATAGTAATTTAATTTTTGCATTTTAAAGCTTATTTTAGGTGCAGGTACGATAAATATTGCACTTATTACCTCCTATTCTTGAAATACAGCCATAAAATCTGTATTCAAATTTTAATGCTGTCCACCAGATTGTACAAGAAAGTTGGCCGTGTGAACTAAACAATTCGTATGGTAGGATGCTAGCTAGAACACTCTCCAGTGTTCTCTTTCTTGTACACATTTGATGCTCACTTTCATGTACGTGAAAGATGCCCGTGTGTACTGTTCTATTATATGCTGAAAGTTGTTTAAGTATTATATTCATGAAACTTTCATTAACATTTTAAATTAATGGTAGGTAAGTTAAGTAGTTACTGTTACAGTGTACATATTAATTTATTTTTCTTCATTCATACTGTATGTATTATGTGTATGTCCACCTGCCTCTCTGCTTCAGAAACCACTGTGAAATGGAAATGTAGTAAATCAATGGTGGCTTTAATTTTAATGTTATTGAATTGTATTTTCAGTACCAGTCTGGGGAAGGCTCAAGATATGTAACAAGGAAAACCGCCCTCAAAATGCTTCAGTTATCCCTGAAGAACTTCAGGACATTGTGCATTTTGAAAGGCATATATCCCAGAGAGCCACGTCACAGAAAAAAAGCTCAACAGGGAGCGACAGGCATAAAGACATTGTACTACAAGAAAGACATACAGTTCCTGATGCACGAACCTGTGATATGGAAGTTGAGAGAGTTGAAGGTAGGTATCACTGTTCAATTCTACAATGGCAGTATTGAGCACTGCAAGTTGTAAACATATTTTAACTCAATATAGTTGTTAAGTGAAAATTCTGTGTTAACAGCAGGTAGGGTAAGCCTGTACAAAACATGAGCAGTACCAGTAATGTTTTGTCATGTTAGATTAAGGTAAACCACACAGGATTCTGTAGTCAAGAAATTTCTTGTTAAAAAACATTCTGAAAAGCAGAGTAATTGGTTAAAACAAGATATCTAAATATTGGAAGAAGAATTTTCCAAACTTCCTTGTTGTCTAGACACATGTACAAATATAATCACATAAGTGTTTTTTTTTTCGATACAGATTTTTAAAATGTGCCTTGCAAGCAACCCTTAATCCAATTGCTGAAAGTTGGAAATTCCTCGATTTGACAGTCAACATCCCACAATTGGGTAGTGTATGTAAAGTAGGCAAAAAATTTATTGGCAGTAAAATGTCAAGAACAGCTATAATGTGTACTATAAGTTAACTGTTAGAGATTATTCTTTAAGTTTTTTTTCTGTAATAATGTATTAAAAACAGATAACAAAAAACAGCTTTTTATGTAAGATAACTTAAAAAAAACTTTGGGTAGTTCCAAAAGAAGTAGTCCAAAATTAAGTTAAGTATTGTTGCCTGATGAATTTTAAAAATTTTGATTTTATTGGTATTGTATTCATAACATTTGGGTACTTCAAGATAGGTACTATTTTAATTATACTATTTCTATTGGTTTTCTTGTTGTGGCCATTTTTGTTTGACAAAGTTTACATTTACTGGACTAGCTCATTTCCTATTAGTCTCAACATTATCATTCAAGAAACAATTTATTCAATAAGAAACATTCTACAAAATGAGGTATACAGTTTGCACTTAAGTACAGTTCTACAAGGTAAAATTTCACCTTTAAGCTACCGGTTTTTTGATAAAAAAAAGTCCTTTATTCAAAGGACTATTACTCTAAAAGAGGATTAGTCTCGAAGCCAAGTATTATTTTACATAAGCTGTGTAACTAGATGTGTGTATACACCAACTTTTGATGTCGAAACTCTCCTCCTTTTTTATACAATTTTTTAGAAAATCATGGAAATTGAACAAACTGGCTTTTTTCAAGGCCAAGTAACTCAGTTGGGGGACCAATAAAAAATCTGAAATTTCAGGGTATAACCCTTCTGTGTATATAATGGTATTGCACCCCAAAAATTTTGAAGTGGTAAAATGGAACCTGTAGCTTAAAGGTGAAATTTTACCTTGTAGAATTGTATTTAAGTGCAAATTGTGTACCTCATTTTGTAGCATATTTCTTATTGAACAAATTGTTTCTTGTTAAGACTAATACTAAATGAGCTAGTCCAGTTGCTGTACACACCTACATAGTGCAAATATGCTGCACTCTGTCGAACAAAGATGGCCACTACAAGAAAACCAGAAGAAATATAATTAAAATACACTAGACCCCCGATTTTACGAATACTCACGGTTCCTCTCATCGCATTCGTAAAATCGCTACCTTCGTAAATTCGATAGCGGCTTATTTTTGCCCCCCCCCCCCACCACCCAACTAGACAGAAAATTTTAAAATTGCATTTTTTCTGCAAAGTGTCTCTAGGCCCCGACTTCCGTAGCGTTTTGCGGGAAATTAATTAACGTAATAATGTAAACATAAGTTGATATCAGTAGCCAAACGTCACACTGTTGAGAGGTAGATATGACCGACCCTTGTCCCCAAAAAATGAGAAAATCGAGATTCCGAGTGTCTTCTCTCGAGCGAATAACCCGACTCCCGTAGCATTTAACGGGAAAATAAAGCAAGTGATAGTTTAAATAAAAATTTATATCAATAGTCAGACGTCTTATGATCAAAAGAACACCGCTAAACAATAGATA
>PNEQ01074146.1:0-10552 GCA_003012365.1 Medauroidea extradentata
TACACTCTTTATATATATATATATATATATATATATATATATATATATATATATATATATATATATATATATATATATATATATATAGCCATGTACGCCAATAAGGCCATACGATTGTTATAAAAAAAACCGACAGCCCTGAGTGGGAAGTAGTGAAGTGTCCTTGTACGCAACTGCCATCTAGGGGGAAATAAAAAAACAGAGGCCACCACTTCGTTTAGTAACCACGAGGTGCGCGCTAGTTTAGTTTATGTTACGACGCGAAGTGGTTGATGTGATATTTTGGTGAGTGAATATCACTTCAATCTACGTAAATAGTAAAGAAACTAACAAATTGTGTGTGTGTGTATATATATATATATATATATATATATATATATATATATATATATATATATATATATATATATATATGTAATAACAGCTGTGACTGTCTACTTTCGTACGCAATATTATTAGTAAACGATTTTTGAAGTCATTAGGATATAGAAGCAAAAAGTCGCCACATTGCAAGTGTTCCCATTAAGGCCAAGGTGAAAATGGAAGGGTGTAGACCAACAAGGCCACTTGGCCTTATTGGTCTACCTTCTCTAAGAAACCGTAAATATGGTGGAGCATGTACAGAAATATTTCTTTATACATTACAAATGTACGGTAGAAAAAAGTTGGTTAATATTCTTGACAAGTGTAATGTAATGTTACCTAACATTGTAACGGAAACATATTTTCTATTACATGTAACGTAAAAGTCCCATATTCTCTTCCAGTGGACAAGACAACGTGGCATTTACTGAACTTTTGTCAACACCGCAACTGAAGAAGACACTCACGAACAGAAAAAATCGTTAAATTACTGGGGTCAGACAGTACGGCCTTCATTATTCAAAGACAATGAAACACCGGAAAACATACCCAACAAGGAGAAAAAAATAACTAATGTCAAGGGCATAGGAGATCATAATGATATGCCACCAAGGACACGCAATTTGGCAAAACAGACATCACACCACCAGGTTCCCAAGAAACGAGTTATGCAGGACGACTGTGCTACTCCTAGCACAAGTGGCATGAACACAAGGAAAGGCAGTTTGTATTGTCCCATCTGTGAAATTGATGAAGTAGCCGACATGATCTTGTGTAACACATGCGTTGTGTATTTTCATGAGAAATATGTTGGCATTTCAAAGCGAGGCAAGATAAGTAATTGGGTATACTCTGGGTGCTTGGAATCTGACTAAGTGTGCTGACTTATGATTAATGTGTCACATTTACAATGCTTCACATATGTTGCAGAACAGTTATTAATGTGCATGCATTTTTAGTACAGTATGTATTCTTTACCTCTCGGCCAGATATTTAACCAAGGATGAATAACTCTTATTTAGGATTTGTTTTTGTGACTAACAACTGCAATGCTCTTTGTGTCCGATTCGAAGTGTTTGAAACGAAACAAGTTTATGTATTTTTTGGGTTAGTGTTAACACATAAACTTATTGTACTCTACACACATGTTTAGTGACTGGCTGTATTTGGAACATATGTTCCTAATAAGGCCAATATGTTATCTTTTCTACTTGCCATTTTTAAGTATACTTAAATTTAGAAATATATATCATATAGTATGTATTAATGTTTACATATAAACTGACACATTTGGTGACAGAGGGGTGCAAATGCTAGTAAAATTATTGGGAGAAAATATTCACTGACAACTAAATATTATACCTTATTCAATGATATTGCATGAATTGCTTCATTAGTACTCAATGTATACGATGAATAATGTAAACAAAGTTGCAAATGTTCATGACATTTTGAATTTGATCCCAACTTTCAAACTCATCATTTTCTCATTATTATGATTTGGTCACTTGCACCCTTTTGCTTCTAACCGCTTTAATTGATTATTTATTATTGTTATAATTTATACGTGCAAACTATCACGTTGAAAATATACTAAGTTGTTCTACGCAATTGACTGAGTTATCAAAGTTAGTGGGTTTGTTAGAATTTTAATTCTAAATATGATATGTATTAATATATCTATCCGCGTAAATGTAGAAATTTAACGAAATCTATTTTCAGGTAAAACACTTATGAATCAAGGTATCGAGCAAAAACTAATACATAACTCATGGTAGGTGCGAAGAGTCGGAGGAGAACGAGTGATATTTAAACAGCTTTTCTTTTATCTTGGTGGCTGCTAATTAAAGACTCATCATGCGGAAAGCTCTTTCTCAGACTTAATTTTGGCGCGATAGATATTCGCTATGGTAATTGGGGCGAAAAGCGTTTTATAGCTTTTCTTTCGACACTGAAGTTTTTTAATTTAAGGTGAGTGACGCAAAAAATTCTTTCAGAAAATCCATAAACCAATCAAATTGTTACGGGAAACGGTCACAGAACACTTTTTGACAGGCGGGAATAAAAACAAATTATTTGAAGCTATTTGCATACTTTAAATGTTTACTGGCCAGGTGACTGGTAAGTTCTGAAAGGAATATGAAAATGTACGTGCTTTGTCGTTCTATCACATAATTGGTCTGTTAAATTAATATTATAATGTTAAGAATGCTTTAAAGCCATGCATGTTAGTTAACATGTTTAGTATCCATTAAACGTATAAAAAAAAGATTTTCAATGTTCAACCATATAATTTACGTATTCGATTGCACTATGATGAGACACTGGTTATTCAGTAAAAAAAAATATAAAAGTAGTATTTTAATCCTAACATTGCAAGCTACACAGTATAAAGACTACATGCAATTTCTGTTTATTGGATGTAAATTCCTTACAGCATAATATGTAGCAAATATGGTTACTGTTGGTGTTCATTGCATGTAGGCCTGTATCTCTCTCACACGCCACCTCTAGAACTTGTGAGTTGTGAACTAAAAAACCTATTAAAATATTTACTTGTAGAGCCAACATCCTAAGGTGTGATGACCTCCGTAAGGTATACAATTAAAAAAAAAAAAAGTTTATTTGAACTCTAAATTAGAATCAGTGGAATTTTCACAATTTCAATAAGTTGCGAGGTTTTCCACTTGTGAATCTGTTTTTTTTTTTTGTCAGCGTTGACTGGTAAAAATGTGAGAAAACAGCTGATTGGGGTAACATAATCAATTACTAAATATGTGTCACTGACCAATAAATACAAATTCTACAAATCTAGCTGTAATTCATAAACTGCATTTTAAATCTGTAGCTTTAATGCATATAAACAATTTCGTATTATCTTGTATACAGGAAATAAATATCACACTACTATTTTTATATCAAACATAAAAGTAAGTTTTATTTGAGCGTTGTTTAAAAGTAAATTACTTTATTGACAAATTACACATAGATGTAGGCTACACAAATATTTACATTAGACTAATATAGTAATGAGTATGGTCGTCAATCGGCTGTTGTGGATAGTTTAGTTTCAGTAATGTTCAGTTTCGCTCCGTTGCTCACTATGAAGTTATACTGCTTTGAAAAATTTCAACTTTAGAGTAAACAGCAGTTTTACTTCTAATAAAACGATGTAAATATGTAACATATATAATTGGTAGTAAATAAATACCGTATTATTTTTCCAAGCGTTCACGTTGGACTAGGGGCAAAGGTAATGGACTGATACGCTTAAGATCTTGGGTTCGTATTCCACTAGTATCTTTTAGTATTTTGTTTTTTTTTTTAACTTTGATACATGCTTTTCGTGCTTTTATGACATAATTAAAAAAATAGTAGAATTATGTTTAAAGAAAAACTACGCACATATTTTGTACATCGAGATAAAAAAAATAATTATTAAATTAGCAAACATTTCAGTTTCAGTGAGTTAATTTCGCTTATGGAATCTGTAGTTTTCCACTAATTCTCATTGGAGCAGTTTCAACAATTTCATCAGTGGAAAATTGCTGTGAAGCTGTGAATACTCGCTGTTCACAGATTAGATTGAATATAGGTTTTAGTAAGTATAAATATGTATTCTCTACCGTTACTCTGAAAGGTACGTGGAGGCTAAACTTAAGGAGTGTTGCAATACATTTATAACAATTTAAAAATAATATAACTGAAGGCATTGCCTTTAAATCAGGCATTTGTTGTATCTAAAGCCACTTAAATGCCTTGTTACAAGTTAAGTATCCTGCACCACACAGCAGGATTTAAAGCAAATGAATGTATATTCCCCGCAGCGGAGACCAATGTTGTGCGTGTTCTGGGAAAGCCGATTGTGTAGGAACAATGTTTCACTGTGCTGTGATCGTATCAGTGTGGTCAGGGTTGGGAGAGAGAACTTACGAGTAGGAGTAAAACCCATCAATGCTGATGGCGAAGCAATTAGACCGCTGATGTAATCTTCCGGTTTTTTCTTCCTGTTCGCATTAGTGTGCCGACGATTACATCGGTCATTAAACCCTGATCTCCAAATAACACCACAGTTAAACAAACAAAATGGCAGAAGTACGCCTTGATGCATACCCTACCTCATGAAATCAATCACTGACTGATGTTTTGCACTGTAAAATTTATAGCTTTACACTCACGCACACGCATACATACGCACTTTACATATATGCATTCATGTACATCACTTTCTGTCATTATTTATGGAATGTGTTTATATAAATATATATAAACACATTCCATAAATATACAGGATGTTCATGAAAGTATGTTTTAATATATATATATATATATATATATATATATATATATATATATAAACACATTCTATCTATGTAAGGGATGTTCATGAAAGTGTGTTACAAATTTTGCGAGGTGGTTCTTTATAAGAAACGAGGTTCAGTTATGTGATGCAAGTATTTCGTTGGCGCAAGTATAAAGGGAGAAATTCCCGTTTGAAAATTGACATTGAATACCAAAATTTGTTAGAGCAACCAAAAGTCAGAAAAATAAAAAACTATATTCCGGGTACGTTTTAATAATAATAATAATAATAATAATAATAATAATAATAATAATAATAATAATAATAATAATAACAATATCTGGAAATGTTAAAAAAAAATTGCTTGGGATAGGCTGACCTTAAAACTTCATAAAATCAAGAGTTTGCTCGAACCACTTGTATATTACGTGTTGCCTACCTGTATACCACTTTCTCGAGAACGGTTCACTTGAAGGTGTTGCAACAAGGTGACATTTTTTGTTCACTGAGGCATCATACGACAGACTGTTTCGTTTAATAAGCAAAAAATCACTGGTAAAATAATTTTGTGCCAAAATGGCTGTGCCAACCGCATTATCTACTGAAGATTTAAGGCATTCGTAGTATTTTTTTTTTTTTTTTTCAAATATAAATCTTGTTACACTTAAACTGCACCCGGAAATACATTATGTAATTCTCGTTATTATCGGTTATTTTAATTGTTGTTTTCGGATGTCAGTTTTCAATTCCGAATTTCTCCCTCAATATTTGAGCCAGCCAAAAACTTTTATACATAATTTTGCTTTCTCACTTCATTGGATATATCGTCCTTTAATAATAGAGACCTCATATCAGAATTTTCTTGACTTAACAGAAGAGATAAAAAAATTCACAGCCACTGATAAACATAAAAGTATGCTAATTATTTGGCCTTGGAGGTTTTAGTTGGTCTGAAAATGTATTTTAAACAAAGAAACAAGTTACCATACTGCATTCATTTTATATGTTTTTACGAGGTATCAAGATTGCATCATTTTATTTGTTTATAATCTGGTACCCGATTTCAACTCTTAACGGACGATGTACAGATTATTATCGTCAGTATGCTTCTGTGTTCCAGTGCAACGGGCGCCTGCCATAAGTACGACTTAAAAATTAAGTTCGTTATTGAGGTTGATTATGTGATACGATTCCTTTAACCCTGTATAACCTTTGTAAGCTGTATCAATACAACTGTAATAATAAGTGTTAATTTTGAACAACATGAAATACGTTGCCTAACTGAACAGTTTGACTCTGAATATTTATTTTTTATATTTGCTTTGAACCGTTACTTGAAAGGAAAATATTAACTCCTAATATTTCACTAGCTACCAACAACACACTACAACCACAACACACACACACACACATATATATATATATAATGTGTGTGCGTGTGTGTATGTAAGTTAAGGAAGTTGTTATTTATTGAAAACAGTATAAAACGAAACCTTTAACGAGACATTATTATATATTTTTTTACTTTTCACTACAGTACCACTGGCAGCAGCCAATAAGCAAATACGGGAAACACAAACCATCAAGTATTAGTAGAGTATATATGTATTTTCGAACACAGTTACCCTTTTTGGTGCTCAAAATGACACCTTTCGATATTTCTCAGAAATTATCTTTAAGTGTCATTTTAAGCTAAAAAGGGCCACAGTCTTCGATCATACATATATACTCTACTGTCGTTAATCTTTGAGAAATATAAAATACTAAATGAAATAAAAAATTAAAAAAACTATACAAATATTATGAACTTATTTTATTCATTAATTTTTCTTATACTTTTTTACTTTTTACAAATCTACTAAATTTTATTTGTTATAAATGGACACTGAAATGAATGGTGAACACACAACTCAACTAAGAAGAAAAAATAGAAATGTTTCTTCTCAAAATGCTTGGTATGTACTTAAATTTAATAAAAATATTATTGCGAAAGAAAAATCTTTACGAGAAAAAGAAATTAAATGTAAACTTTGTAGAAAATATTATAAACCAACTCTATTTCTTAGTCATATAAGAAGTGAAAATCATAAAATAGCTTGTGATTACATAGCAGGTTATTATGAGCATATTTTTTATACAAATGAAGGTGAAAGTCTTAAAAATCCAGAATCTCTATTTTTTAGAGTCGCAAAATGATTGTAAAATATATTAACCAAGACTGTAACATAGAAATAGATGTTTCACCGAAAATATTACAAAAGTATATTCATCATATAGGTAAAATTATTACATCGCTTTGCTTTCAACTACATAGTTTCAACTACCTTTAAAGGACAACAAACAATAGATAACAATTGCAAACGAATTAGTTTAGTAATTTTCATATTTTTTTTTCTAACTTTACTTATAAACTTAATGTTTTAGAATAGTATGTTTTATATATTTTTTTATTTTCAGTTCCAACTACTTTTTTTTAATTTTCTAATGTTTTTTATTTGTAATAAATGGAAGTTGAAAATAAAATGTCTACTACAAACAAAAAAAATATTCTTTAACAGAACTTCTTGGTAATAAAACAAAACCAACTAATAAAAGGTTTGGATTATGGTAACTAACAGAAAATTTAAATAATAATAATCTTGTTACAAATATTGGAGATATTATTTATACAAATGAAGAAGAAAAATTAGAAGAATTTAAACCAATTACAGAACCTTTTGTGATAATATTATGGTCGTTAAAATAACATATTTTATAGATTGCGAAAGAGAAATGAAAAATAGTAAATTTCTTGTAAAAAAAAAAGAAGCTTGTGGTGGTTTTAATAGTATTTTAAGATCTAATTTTTCTAAATTTGGCATAGCAAGTCACGGAGTTAATGCAAAAATTCCTTATTTATTAGATTCCCATGTACAAACAATTTATGGAGTTAAACAAATTATTATCAAATATATAAAGATTATAAACCAAAAATATAAATATCCTGTTGCTATTCCTTATAAAATAGAATTAGCAGATGTTAAATTAGACACATTAATAATAGAATTACCAGAAATTTTAAAAGAGTTAGCAAAAGCACATTATTATTTTTTGGATTTAGATATAATACAGGATTTTGCTGGTATTTTTAAAAAAGAAGAAATGATTAAATATGTAACAAATAATTAAAATTTTCGTATAGAAAGAGAAAAATATAAAGAAAACTTTAATGTAATAGTAAAAAATAATTATGTAGGAAAAGTTTGTTTAACATGGATAAATTCTAATTCTAGAGTAAAAATTTACAATAAATTTATTTGCCAATTAACAAGTCCAGGAGTTAACAAACAATTAGGCAACCATATTATAGATTTCTTAAATTGTACAGATAAAAGATTAAAAGAAACATTCGCTTCTACATTAGCTAAAGAAAATGGAGTTACAAGATTAGAAGCAACAATTTATAACTATACAAACTAAAATTTCCAAAAACTACAAGAATTTAACCCGTTAATAGATTGTTTAGAATTAATACAAAATAATAGAACATATTTCGAAAATGCTCCTTTTTATAGTGTTGCATTACCAAAAATGTGAGAAAAATTAACCAATTCTTTACAAAATAGTTGTTGTGTTGTTTATAAAAATGTATTAAAATATGTATATTGGGGAAATAAAAATACTAAAAAATTAAGAGGAATACAAATAAAATTAACAGAAAATAAAGAAGAAAGAGAAAAATTAGTAAAATTTATTTTATCTGCATTTAGTTTCAATTTATTACCTATTAACTATATAGAAATTTTCGACGAAACAGAGAATATTATTTCTGTAAACCAAACTTGTTCTATAAAATCTGGAGAAACATATTTTTCTAAATATTATAGTTTATTTTCCACAATACCAAAAGAAATAAATATAGAAGAATTAGGTCTAATAAAAACAAATAATATTATTCCATTTGTGTCTAAAAAAAGAACAAATATTAACAGCAAAAATTTTCCATGTACTATTAAAGAAATTAAACCAATTAATATACCATATTTACAATCTACGAAAAAAAGAGAACAAGAATTAGAAAACTTAAATATACATCAAAGAAAATCAGAATATTTGGATAAAACTTTGGCATAAAAAGAAGAATATAAAAGGAGTTTGGAAAAGGAACAAAAAATAAAAGATGCAGAAAAAGAATTAAAAAATTATTTTAAACAATAATGGATAGGTTTTTTCTACAAATGGAATTTATTAAATTAATGCCTTTGTTGTAAATGATAAAAATAAGTGTACATATGTTGGTGTTTTAGAAGAACAAAATGGAATAAAATCTGTTTATATAGTTAAGGGGCCAATTAAAATTACTTTAAAGAAATTAACAAAAATAAAAATTATCTTAAAAAAGGTATTCCATATACAACTCCTAAACAAGAATTGGAAATATTCTACTATCCTAAGGAAGAGCCATTTCTAGAAATAAAAACAGACGGTTTTACTTCTTTTAATGGACATTCTTCTCCTAAGATACTTTACTTAAAAACATTAAAAATCTTCGAAGATAAAGATACTTTGTTATACAAAGAAGAAGATAAAGAAGCAATAGAAAATATAGAAATGGGGAATATAACTGGGAATGTAAATTTAAAAGATTGTACAATATTAGAAAGTTTACAAGAAAGATTAGATTTAATTATTTCCAATATTTCTGTTAAATTGTATCGAGGAAAAGGAAAGAGATATTTTTAAATTCGAAAATACACAATATTTATTTTGTTCTAATTATTAGTTGGAAAAAGAAATGGGAAATAAGACAATTGATCTAAATTATAAGATTGAAGTTAAAATAGATAAAAATAAAACAACACCAAATAAAAACAAAAAAAGACTGGTGTTTGTTGTTTGAATTTTAACTGTTTATGATTCTATTTTAATTGTTTTAAATTTTTCTGGAATAATTATATTATTTTCTTTAAAATAGCATAGTATTACTTCTGGGTAATCTTTATTTATTCCAACTAAACTTTCTGTATATTTTTTAATATAATAATTTCCAAATGTATACCAAGGTCGAATTAAATTTCCATCTTCTGCACAATAAATGTGGTAAACATTATAGCCCAAATAACTTAATAATAACAGAAACCATTCTTTTTCTATAATATATTTGGTTATAATAACTTCTACATCGTTTTCCCATGGTACAATACCTTTAGGAATAAATAGTTTATCCATTTATTTTATTAAAATGTATTTTAGTTATTTAATATATAGTAAAATTGTTGGTTTTATAAATGGAACAAGATAGTTATAAAAAATTATAAAACTATTTTTTAAAAACAAAATGCATTACCAAAATACAAAAGAACGATTAAACAGTTTATTGCACGAAGAATGTCAAACAGAATGCTTAGATGAAGTTTTACTAAAAGATGGTTGTGCAAAAATTACAGTTTACGATAAAGAGAAATATCTGTTTGTAGAATTAAAAGATTTAAATAAACAAAACAGAGATAATTATGTAAACAGAATTGTTAAAGCAATTAACACATGTTACACAGAAGAAGATTCGAATATTAACGAGGAAAATGAAATAGATATTAAAGAAGATGATAAAAATTAACTTGGAGAAGAGGAAGTTATAGAATGTAAAAGTGGTGGACGAATAAGTAAATATGGATTTTTATAAAATTGTGTATAGTTCTATAAACTTCTGACTGGATTTATTTACTTGGACATACTCCATTGCGAAATATATGACTGTCAAAAGGAAACTAAAAAATAATACAAGAAAACATAAATAAGCAGAGTATGCTTTAGTCATCAGGATACATACACAACATGAAATTCCAAAACTGGAATCTGGTCAGATAAAAACAAGGAACAAACAGAAAATAAAAAGAAAATAACAAG
>PNEQ01074147.1:0-10553 GCA_003012365.1 Medauroidea extradentata
GTTGATGCTTGCAATGTCCAAGCGATCCGCCATCTTCAAGGGTCGCAGAGCACAAAACACACTCTACCTGGTAGTTTAACTGTCCACTTATCAAATTCGCGTCTTCAATACCAGGTGTCTTACACGTCTGGGCCCATAACCTGTTAAATAAAACGACCAGTTTAACGCCTAACACATAAGCCCATCTTTAATCTTTATCTCATATTACAATCCCATCTTGCACACAGCTTTACAACACGTTCACACTACCCTACCTTCTTTTGTCACATCCACTTTTTACTTTCTACCAACATAACAGAATTGTCATCCAACAATTTATGATTCTTGAAAGGTCTGATTTTAACACTGAGTGCTGCCAACATAATATTACGTCACTGTACTTTAATATGTTGCCCACAACCAATGAATTTTTTTGTGTTGTAGATGATCATCTGAAACGTACCACTCTTAACAATTGCCATAGAACTTCGTAAAACAGTTAATTTACTATGTCGCAATGACATTTACGACACATAATTTTTTGGTCATTGTTCCACTCTTTTCGTTTTAGATAATAGTGTCTCCAGATAGCAGCGCGTTATTTATGCACATAGTGCTGCCTTCTACGATGAAAGTCGAAACTTTTGTACATCTTGGTTCGCAATTTACTCACTAGATTGTAGCAAATCATTGGAAAGAACATCACAGTATCGACGTACATTTACAACGATTCTCGAGAGTTCACTTTATTCGCGCCGAAACACATCACCAGCACAACATCTTATGTACATCTCCGCAGTGCCTTTTCTTTTATTTCTTTATTTACTTTACCTTGATTTTTTGTGATGGAATGTGGTTCAGATGGTTTTGATTCGAGTATGACATTGCCGACTATGCCTCACATTGAAATGGCGGCATTTGACACGGGGTGCTAGGGGGTGAATGTATAGATGACGACGACACTGACTCTGTAGGTGAGTCGGACGGGATATGGGTGACAAAGAGTTAAAGGAATGGACCGGCTAGCAGGGAGAGCTGAGATGAAATGGATAGTGGGGAAATGGGTACACGGCGGAAGCCGCGGAGGAAACCCCGTTTTATGATGATCGCAGGGTCGAAAGGTCGACGACCACAGGGAAGACTTCCGCCAAAACAACGGATTCTTTGGAGACTTGTTAGGGCCAGTCTCCACGCCACAACATGCTCAAATGTACACTACACGTCACTAGGGACGGGGTGAGCTAAACCATCAAATAAAAGACTTGAATAGTTTCCGTAGGTTCCTCACCATAAGCAGTAGACTGGTCTCCGCGGAAGGCCAATGCCAGTGAAGCGGGGCTGGAGCAAAAACCACCTCTCCAGTAGGTTATGCGGGCAAAAACAGCACTAGGCTGGCGGCGTACATAATGTGTGAAATTAAGCCCCTGGACGTGATGGCCGGCAAGGAGAAGAGCCCCGGGTCAAAAATAACACGAACGGTTCCGGAAATTAAGATCTAAACTATTAAAACTAAAAATGACGGGCGCAAAACTGGTGAAGTACCCGTGGTAGACAAAACGTTTATCTCCTCTGCACGTCAGGTTCTGACTAACTAGCATGGCGTTCGGCGTCGCCAAGCCAGCTCTGCGAGGAGGGCTGACTTCGCGCGGTGCAAAGTAGTTCACACACAAAAACACTCAATAGAACAAAGTTACACAAGACACAATACAAAATGGACACTGGAAAAATAGTAAAACATATTAAAATTACTGGTATTTTAAAATGTTATCTTGGATTATTGTTCCCTGTTGCATCATGTTCAAGCGGAAGGATACAATAGCTGATGAAACACTGACGTAATCGACTAATAATGGTGAATGAAAATGAAATATAAAACATTCAGCCACATTTTTAAAAACATTAATGCATTAATAAGACAGTTGAAAAATGTTGCAATTAAAGAATAAATTTAAAAAAACATATTTTAAAGGTAATATTTATCATTTACAACACGCACTAAGTGTAGGCTGTACTAAATAAGTACAGTGCGACAGACAGACTAGTGGGAGGCTGTGCTAGGCACTCGTCAAGTGACAGTGATGAAAATGATTCGGTAAACAGTGACGATAATCCCGATTATCATCAAGAAAGTGAAAAGAGTAGTGATTCAGGTAATTTGCTTATTGTAATTCAGGTTTATTTTTTTTACGTGTACGTAAATTTATTTATTGAAATTATGAGAAAAGAAAAACAAAATTATAACAAATAGAGCAAAAGTATGACTTTACATATTTTTGAATGCAGGTACATACATATGTATGCATGAACGTATGCAAGTGTGTGCATGCATGTATGTGGTGTGTATGCATGTATGCGGTGTGCATGCATGAATGTGTGTGCATGCATGAATGTATGTGTGTGCATGTATTTATGTATGGCAATATGTGTGTATACATATGCAATATGTTTTGTGATTTAGGTAGAGCACCTATTGTAAATCTATTTACCTTGTTATTGTATTTCAAATATGCAGTGTTGTAAAATCAAAACAGTGAACAAAAAAATAACTTATAGTGAAATAATTTTTTTCCATATCGTTTCTGACAAGGAAGTTTCATCTGAAACACAATGGAGCTCTACGAGTCGTCACAACATTGGCAGTAGGAGAGGAAGATGTAAGTCCAAAGGTAGAAGGCAGTGTGGGGCAGGCAGGACAAACTGGAGGGTCTGATGCCATACTGAACCAAGTCCTTTTTTTTCTTAAATGCTTGGAACAATAAGTTCAAAATTCATACATGAACCATGAAATTCAGTATTGATGTACATGAAGTAGTTCTTATTACATTCTTTGATCGTGTTTATTTAGTTATACAATCGTCTAATTTGGGGTAAAAGAAAACAACTTCCTTTTTTAGGAAGAAAAAATGGACATGGTTCACTATGGCATCAGACCCTTCAACGCTGAAGAGGTGTGGTCACAAGTAGAACAAGTTACAAAAATTATTTCAGTTTAGGTTGTGAGAGTGCAAATTTTTGCTACGTAGTTTACAAGAAATATTATTTTTGTGAGTTGCATGACTATGATAACAACAGCGTTATTTTGAAGGCAGGCCCTACCCACAAAAGATAAGTTTTTTCGATAGTCTACTACATGAAAATTATACTACTGTTTTATGATCTGATAGTGCAGAACCAAATTGAAGGCAACAAGAAAAATTATTGCTCTCATGTAACATTTTATTTTTATTTTAGTTTAAAGATGTCTGCTTAACAATTGGCAGGTAGTCTGTTTATGTACACAGTCCAGTTAAAAGAATCTTTATGCAGAAATTAAAATAATTTCTATGAAAATATCTGATTTTGCACTGAAACAAAAATAGGTCTGCTGATAATAGTATTACTATAGGCTGCTCGGGATAAAGTGAGCACTCAACAAAGCCATGCTAAAGTTATATTTCCAGCCGATTCGTATCTTTGCGCGCAAAACGGCTAACGAAGGAAAATGTCTAACCTCTCGACACATCACTTGATGGTTGCCCGTGTAAGATAAATTGTGCAGTCAGTGTATAAATTGATACAGTTTGATAAAAAGAAAGTATTAGTTATATAAAATACAATTATGTCGATTTCCGTTGATATTTTTCTGTATTGTTGTATCTAAATTGGTAAGTACACCGAACTATATTGCTTAATTTCGTTGCCCACCACACAAGTAGTAATGCGACTCTAGTTAATGTTGAATTATATGCAGTAACGGCTAGTGATATTTTTCAAAGGTTAACTTTTTAGTGCTCACTTTATTCCGAACGACCTATAAGAACAAATGCATACACGAACTGGGCAAAACAATCCACTAGATCAATTCACTAAGCCAGCAGCACAAAAGTAAAAAATTACAAACCTTGTGTGCCTCTATAAGCTGCCCCTCACAAGCCAATGTGACATCACAGAATGCCTCCTGGTTTAACAGCAGTGAGAACATATGGCGCTGGTTGTTCTGGTGATGTTTCCACTTAAGGCAGAAGTGACTGCCTTCATCACCACCATCATCTGCATTGTCACCATCCTCTGTTTTTTCCACTGCTTCCTCATCCTGTGCTGTTCCCTCTGCCCCTTCGTATTTTTCTTCACTGTCTCCCAGCATGGCCTCTGCTGTCCAAAAGTCTGTAATTTCCTGCAAATATAACCAACCTTCACCACTCTGCACATCTCAACTTGTTTATCCTTAAGTGGAATAGGAGTGCTCTATCTCAACAAATTGTTTATTGTAGTTGTCAGAACACTATTAACTTAAACCGCAAGTCACTCTCTGCTGTCTCTCAACTCCTGTGAATGCTTAAAATGTCTAAAAATTGTCCTATTTGGAAATGCCCCGTACGGAACCACATTTTCTTAAAAACTATACCAGTTACAAGCTTTTCATGTTTACTTTAGTAATGTTAAAAGAATGGTGTGTACCTAACTCCCTTGGATTACTGTATTGTTATCTACTTTAATTAACTCAGTAAAAAACTTTTACACACTAATTAGCTCCATATATGATGTGGATAGCTTCATTTTTTTTTACTTTGTCACAGCTGTACGAGTTAACAAAGAGCACAAGTCCACTATCCACCATGTGTTTAGAGGTTCTGAAAATAAACAGGAAATACGAGATGTCCCCTTAATGAATCTGGAATTGTATACTTACTTACTTTTTATTTTACTGTCTGAAAGACTGATTACGGTCATAGACGTCAAATAATTACATTAATAAAAGTACATAAGACGACAGACTTAAATAGGGCTACAAGTTGTTTAAGTACATATTCACTCATAAAACTCTTTTACATTTAGAGAGTAAAAAGGTTTCGCCACAAGCCACTCATATAATTTACACTCAAACATATTATATAACATATACTTAAAATCAAAAAGGGTACCAACATTCCGATGAATATTGGCATCAAGTGATGAGGTAAGATCATAGTTTTTGGAAGCCCAAAACTTGATCTTATGATAAGATAATATCATAATATTCTAAAAATTATTTTTTTTTTGTAATTGCTCTCAATTTACACTAACTGAAAGTGCTTTATCTATAAATAAGTTACATTTTTACAATTTAATTTAACACTTGGGTTCATTTATCCTGGAATAAGTTGCATATGGGCTACTGTAAAGAGTAAGATATAAGAAAATAAATTGACATGTTTGCATAACAATATTAAAGTCATGCCGTTAAACACTATTCTAAAACAAAAGACAAAATGACGGCTGCCTATCTTATTGCAACAATTACTTCGCTCTATGCAAGTCCCTTTCGAAAACATCCAACATATTTTGATACTTGTCACAGGAAGCCAAAACGCTGGTAACACAGATCTTGCTCCAATTGAACGGGTGTGTCATACAACAGGGCCGTGATAAACTGCCACAGAAAAAAGTAAGGATAGGCTACTAGGGTCAAAAAAGTGCTGGCCTTGTACCACACCCACCTATTCCAATAAACTATGCTGAAAATCTGATGCAGAAATGAACACATACAACTCTTTTTGAATGTGGACAGACATTATCGTTTCAGGATCTCAAGTAGTACATCTTGCAATGTAAAGCTGCAGGAATCTGCAGTGTATGCACCCAGTCAATCACTAAGACCCAATATGATGACTACCCACATTTCTCGCTCGGAGGTTTACAGAAAATACGTGCTGGCTGTCTATAGCCCAGGGCAATTAGACAAAAATAAGGCCCAACCCAGACACTAGAAAAACAAGCTGAACATTTTTTTGGATTTATTCAAACTGCTATACAGAACATACCTAAAGTTTCCCAGTTGGGGAAAACCTGCCATTTTGAAAAAAAAAAAAATTAAATGTTTGCAATCTTAAATTTTTAGGGTAGTGCATTAGTTGCAGGATTAATTCCATTTGTGAGAATTTTTAATTAATGCTTTTGAGCCTCAATTACTAATTAACAAGTAAAATAATCACATGCAGGTGCATAAGTAATATTTTTTAATTTTAACTATTCATTTTAGATATACTTATTCCTCCAAATGAAGGCTAATTCCCTATCAAAACCAGAAATTATTGAAAAAAAAAAAAAGTGAGAGTGAGAAGAAATAATCTATTATATCACTGTTCGTTTCTTTAAATGTTCCTTGTTTATATACACTAAAATATAAAAGTATTTTTGTGGTTCCAGGTTGGCATTAACAATTACTTCAAAATTAAGGATTACCTTCATCAATCAATATATCAGGATGGTTTTCGCACCCATAGCCAGCACAGTAGCTGCACACTGATGAGCAACTGAGACTGCTCCTCTCGCAATCACAGTTCCTCTTGCAACCAGTTTACAATTGCAAGCAATAATATGTAAAATAGCCTATCATCTGATTCTGGCTGATTCTCATTTGCAACAGGTGCAAAGTTGCCACTCTTTATTGTCTAGCCCCTAGCTGTTAAGGCAATTTCACACCCCTCCAAACTTGAACCTAAAGCAAGAAAAGTAAAGAAAAGCATTAAATTTCAGATTGGTGGTATTTTTTCCCTTCTGTTTTGAGTTGAAAATAAAACAGAGAAAAAAATTGGCACAATAAGAGTAATTTGGAGTCTTACACGGTGATACAAGTGGTAGGAATGCTGCCTTGCTGCAGACAATGAAAGTGAAAGCATGACTATGTCAAATATAGACTTCATTGACTGTTCGCACGTAAGGTCGATGTCTTGCATAGTCCAACTTGTCTGCAATAGTACAACCAAGCAAGGTGAGAAGAAATGGTGTAGATGTTGCAGCTTGGAAGAAAAGAAGAGTCGAGCAAAGGTCTCAGAGATTTTTGGGTTAGCACTATTTTTTATTTTACAGGGAATGAGCATCCAAGTGCCATCAGAAAAACTCATCAAAAGGACCAGTACATCTGTATCTTCTCCCACAACAATAGAGTTTCTTCCAGTCCTTGCAAGTTGACACAATTACTGAATCTGCATCAGCAGGAGCATGGAGGACATTAATGCCAGCAGGCTGTAAATAACTGAACAAAAGAGTGATGAAATGCACGCTGTTATTATTGGTCAGAAACATTCCTTGGGGCACAATTGTTGGTAGGTTATTGTCTACAACTGTTCTCTTCACATGTTTCCTGTTCTTCTGGTGTGCTCTTCATCTTTTGTGTTAGGAGAAGAATATCCCTTTTGTGTTGGGAGAAGAATATCCATCGAAAATAATTAACACCTGGACTGCAATATTTCACATACTGGAGACAAACAAGGTTGTAGCTATGTTGACTCATCCACACGATACAATGTTAAAGGAACCCACCATCCATGACATATTCTGGATTTTGAGAGAGCTCACTTTCACAAGGTCCCAACTGCTCCAGAACTTTGAAGAGTGCTGATTTTGTGCCCTTTCAAATTCCTTTACACACAAAAAGTGCAGGTGGTTGTGCTGCTAATTCATAATTCAAATACTTAGCAAGCTCTTGTTCGTTATGCACAGTGCACAAAAGGCGATGAAAAAGTTGGCTTGATTTCCAGTCATGCCTTTGATTTTTATGGTATTTGCAACACGTCCAAGTGATCAAACTACTCTTCCTCTCTTAAGATTAACTATACTGAGGCACTGACACTGTGGACTTTATCGAACCACGATATTTTGCTTCACCACAATTCACAGTGTCATCAGCAACTAAACCAGTAGATAAATGAGATTCTCCAAGTAGTCTTCAAAAGGACTATGAGATGGCAGATAAAGAACCATTTTCTCAATGTCTTGCTTATTCCTGGCTTGTCGAGAATCACAAAGTACTACATGTTGCTCCTATGACTCTGAAAAGATCCCACTAAAACTTTTGATGGCTTCAACGATCTGTGTTGTTTCAGGCATTGCAGTTACCCAGCGTGCAACAACAGATTCGGTAAGACCTTTACTATGTGCCAAACCTCCAGTGGCCTTCATAGTGTGCATCAATACCTGTTCAATGGCCATGTCTGTCCACATATCTGACCAATATTTCTTCGAACTTCGAATGGTGAAATAGCCTTAAGTTGCAAATTTATTGAATTCTGATGGTGTCATGACTTTCTCTAGTTTCAACATTACCAGCAAATAAACTTAAGTAAATTTGGCAAAATTTAAGTGGCCACCTATGTGAAAGAAGGGAGTCATGAGCTGGACACTGTAAAGATTAAGCTCCCAATCACCTGAACGCTCAGCTCTGATAAAAAGGCTTTTAAAAATGTGCACGGAGAGCTTGGGCATAGGTGTGGCCTGCCACATGAACCACTGTATTCTTGGCGTAAATTATTTCCCAAAGATCCTCCAAGCTGCTGCCACTCTTGATGGCTCCCACTGCTCTTACATATGACATGAGTAGATGGAAACCACCCAGTGTTGCAGAATGACAATAGACAAGGGATTGTCATTATCAGCAGCCAAGACCATATCAAAGACTTTCACATAAAGTGGTTGATCAAAAGTTGCCACACAGGAGGCTTGTTCCCTACTTTTGCATTGGTCAAGTGCAGACAAGAGACTTGTGAATGGTCAAAGGATTTGACGGTGCCAAATTTATAAATTGCAATGGGATAATACGTAACAGTTGTAGTGAATTCTAGCGAGCAATTTCCAGACACAGCATCCATGAATTCACTCCAACCTGGACTTGGTGTCCCGTTGAGCAAGTATGTCCACATCTACAAAGAATCAATGAGACGTCCTTGTAATGCAGTGGTGCCAACAGATGCATTAAATCCATAGAGATCTGAGTTATCGACTGTACAATCAATGTACGTAACAAACCAGTTTGTTGATTTTTCTATTATTATTACTCAATCCATGGTCACTGCTTTAACCAGGGTAATTTTCTTATTTGTTCATTTTACAGTCTCAACTAATTAATTTAGTATGTAAATGAATGTAATCTGTCCATTATATGATGTGCTACAGTCAATTTCTAGTAAATACAAGGTAGCAATAGTTATTTCAAGATGGCGGATTTTCCCAACTAGGAAACTTTGAGACTGTTCATATGTTGCATAGAATGGTCTTATGAACACCTGTACCAAATTGTAGCTTGTTTTTTCAATTGTCCACATCAAAGCCTAATTTCACTGGAATACTAATAATATTAGAAAATACAAACAAATTTTGGAACTTATTGACTTGGCAACATAAAAATTTACATTTACAGTTAACCATTAGAATTTGTTGAATAAAGTTGCAAATATACATACATACATACACACATACACACACACACACACACACACACACACACACACACCCTCTTTCTCTGGAAAAAAAAGTTCTAGAAAAGAAAAACTGTTACAGTATGTGTTTTAAGATGTGTCCCACAAGCACCTATTGACATCATTACAAATACGTATTAATGATGCTGTGTGAAGTGCACAGTAGCCAGACTAGCTCCAAGAGCAGTTCTCTCAATCTCAGGGTATGTTTAAGCCTTCCGTTCCTCTTCTGGTTGACTCAAATAACCACAGCAGTCTAAGGTAACATTGAACCCTATACTTGGTGAAAAAGTCACTGTGAGCTTACACAACTTTCAAAGGTGGCTCACAGAATTTTAGGTTTACCTGTAACCTCTGCTGTAACCGAGAGATCCTCCAGCACACATCACACTGTAGAATACATTTGAAACTACAGAAATGCTCAACAACACAACATTAGCCGGATTTAAATATGAAGGAACTTGAATAAATACTGCAGCCATAATTGAATGTTTCGCAGGGCAGTGAAGCCAAGTAAGAAAAACTACCAAATTGTCACTATGTTATATTATTCAATAGGCTACACATAATACATCCATAAATATAATCACAAACTTCAAACATAGAATATACTTACAACACACTAGTAACATACCATATTCTCTGTTGCCAAAATTATTCAAAAAATATTCCAAAGTTCATTATAGGTATGGGCAAAAACCAAAATATATGAAATTACAAATAAAATGAAAGATAATAACAACGAATAAAATAATTTTGTGGCAAATTTAAAAAATAAACGTGTACACATTAAGGGGACTGCCTAGTTAAACTAATAATTTAAAATGTAAACTTTATACTTATCCTTATGGCTTTTAACAACATAAACAAAAGAAATGTAAATATGAGGCAAGGGCTTAAAATTAAATAAATACATATAACAACATAGGCAATTATTAAACTACAAACATAAATAGAGTAGTCTATAAGCACTACAATGCTGAATAAAAATTAACATACAAAATATTCAACTTAAACATGGTCCTAGGTTTTTTTTTTTTATTTTTAAGTTTGATTAAATTAATCATCACTTACTGTATACAAAATTAGTGCAGTTGATACATTGGTAAATTACGTTAAATAGTATCGTGGATTGTAACACACAAATTCTCAATTTACAGGGTCTGTTAAGGTTGTTCAAGTGGGGAAAAAACATAATTTTATACTTGTATGAAATAGTGTTAGTTTTGTACACATTACTTGAGAGTACACATACTTCTAACGGAAAAAAATTAGCTCATATAGTTTTCCCGTAATGGCACTTCAAAGTCAAAATTTGCGTGTTTTTACTTCATACAAAACTTGAAAACCAGATAACATAAT